>JTDE01021769.1:0-24734 GCA_014338405.1 Paragonimus skrjabini miyazakii | reverse complement strand
CAGATGATCTCTTCTACAAACGAGGACCAGCGTATCGTCTAGGTCACTGTAAGCCTTGATTTGGTCTCTCTCTACAGTCGATATCCCTATCTTTTAGCTACTCTCATGATCACCTCGTTCACTTGTAAATACACGGTAGTCATGAGCTTGTCTATAAGGTACTGTGGCTCGGGTCGCCGCCTACCCCAACAGTGACGTGGAATAACTTACAAGAGGAAAAGTTATCTACCGTTGGTACTGTAATCTTTTAGAAGTCTCTGTGACCACTTCTGAATTTAAATGAACTCAACAGAAACGTTTTCAAGTATTTTTCGGGTCACACTTCATCTTTATGGCATATTAAGCTATTATTGTATCGTTTATTTTGAAGAGCAATATACATATCTTTGTTCAAAGAAAGAACAAACGGTGACGCCAAAATTAGGCAACAGAGATATTAAAAAAAGTTGAATGTGAAAACAAGCTATCTGTCAAATTTGAGACGTTGCATGGTTAGCGACATTGAACAGTTGACAAGTCCTCTCACAAGAACAGCAGGCGTTAATGGGCCAGTCATCAAATGAAATGTTTTTTCCGCCATATATAAAATACGGTTTTAGAATATCTTTTTTAAATACACGAAAAATAACAAAAACAAAATAGGTGAATGGTCAGTCTCACAAAATCAAAAGCTCTCCAGGGTAAATAGGTGCTATCAGAATCAAGGCTCACGCACCGGGACAGAAAAATGTCCTTCATAGTGAAACAACTGTCAGGGAGGTGGCAACAGTTAACGCCAGGTTCCCAACATAAATGTGTCGTAGGTTTTTAGGGAGCCTAGAATAGTCAGTAGACATAAATCCGTGACTGCGTCACAGCCCAAAGTATGGAGCACTGACTGAGTAGCGGCATTATGAGAGTCGATCCCGTACTTCGCAATCTTGTCTGTCCAGGCTAATTGGCTTTGGTAATCATCCACTATACTGTGGTCAAGCTTCACAGCAGCGCCGTCACGGACCACGATCACATCGGGTTTGATGAACGAACTCGCCGTTGTTAGTCGCAACTCCTCGAAGACTGCATAGCACAACTTGCGCAGTCGTTTCGCCAGGTTTTTGGTCGGGCACAACGCACGCCATGGGTGATGCAGTATGATTGTAGAATATGAGCAAGGCTTTCCGGTTGATCGCAGTTGTCACGGCAGGAAACTGATTGGTCACTTCGGCCACCTCGTGAATTTCGGACCTTAGTCCACAACAGGCTACATCTGAGCTGGATGGCACGAATAAAGATTCTGGGGAAGATGCGATCTTGGTTAAACAGCGAACGATTCGAGGGTGAAGAGCGTGACACTTCCTGAAGACCACGGCCGTCAAGCGAATGGCAGAGTTTATCCATCCACACCACATGGGCTTCCACCTTGTTCGTCACCACTACACCCTGAACACGTACTGGGATGTTCATTTCCCTCAAGATAGGGCCAAACGAATTATCTTTGACCACATTCTGCAGAACTGGACATTGACTGGAGAGAAGTCTCTCCACTCGAGATTTGCGAGAGATTGGAATAATAGTAGACAAACTTGGGATGCCCAAACCACCCAAACGAATTGGGGTATGGATGTAGCTGATTGGTGTATCTTTAGGAAGGCGGAGCCAATGCCGAACAAACTGGCGAATCGTACAATTCATAGCTTTGAGCGTGTTACGGCGGATTCGGCTCAACGTTAAGGAGTGATTCATTTCGGGATCAGACGTTGTCTCAGGAGTTCAAGACGTTGGTGTGGCTTCGAGGGCGCTTTGGTAATTCCATTCGGCATCGTACAAAGTTGCAGACCGTGGTTAGTGAATGCTTTACCCTTCCAGGTGAACGGGATACCTAGATAGATCACCATGTCCGAGGCGCTTAATGAATGGGTCATGTCAGGGCCGAAGTGGATACACTCATCGGAGATGGCAGTTGTGTTATGTTTATGGTCACCGCCGATGACCATGAGTTTAGTCTTCTGTGTGCTGATCTTCAGTCCGGATAGCTCCAGGGCACTAGTGGCGACTGCAAGCTTCTCAGTGAGTCGCGTAGGATTCTCAGCTAGAAGAATCAGATCGCCGGCGTAAGCGAAACCGCTAACCAGTGTTTCGTGGAACTGGCAGCTAAGCTCCTGTTGAAATAGTGCCAGCACCTCATCCATTGTCATGATGAATAGAAGCGGGGGACTACCACTACCACTATTATGTCGTTTATTTTGAACAGCAATATACACAGCTTCGTTCAAGGAAAGAACAAACGGTGACGTCAAAATTAAGTAACAGAGATATTTAAAAAAAGTTGAATGTGAAAACAAGCTGTCTGTCAAATGTGAGACGTTACATGGTTAGCGACATTGAACAGTTGACAAGTCCTCTCACAAGAACAGCAGGCGTTAATGGGCCAGTCATCAAAAGAAAAATTATTTTCGGCGTATATACTAAACAATTTTAGAATGCAAAGTAAAATGCACGAAGAATGAAAAGAAAATAGGTGAACGGTCAGTCTCACAAAATCAAAAGCTCTTCAGGGTACATAGGTGCTATCAGAATCAAGGCTCACGTATCGGGACAGAAAAATGTCCTTCACAGTGAAACAACTGTCAGAGAGGTGGCAACAGTTAACGCCAGGTTCCCCGCATAAAAGCGTCGTAGGTTTTTAAGGAACCTAGAACAGTCAATAGACATAAATCCGTGACTGCGTAGGAAGACAGCCCCAGTCGAAGAATAGCGTTACTCGATGAAGGAAATATAATACCACAAAAACAGATGATCACAGGTGAATGATAAACAGAGTTCACATCACAGCCCAAAGTATGGAGGACCAATTGAACAGCGGCATTATGAGAGTCGGTCCCGTACTTCGTAATCTTGTCTGTCCAGGCAAATTGGCTGCGGTAATCATCCACTATACTGACGTCAAGCACCACAGCAGCGCCGTCACGAACCACGTTCACACTACTACTACTATCAGTCAGCTTTTCGTCAGTAGCATGGTGCATAAAATTTAGATCGAAGTAATACACTGTAATGCAGTCATCCTACCAAGTTGTGATGTGAACATGCAGTTGTTCCTCCGGATAGTCAAAAGGTTTGAACTGACACTTTCGTTATATTTGAGACTGAGACCTTGAATAAGACAAATGACTAACAACTCTCAGGTGGCAGCCAAAATCGAAAGAACGTTTCAAGCCATTCTTGGGGGAAACCGGTGAGGCACTTGCGTAGCAGCTTTCCGCACTTCACAAACATGGGAAACACACTTTCGAATAACCTGAAAACCACACTGCATTGATGTCAGACTTTCCAAACACGTGCGAGCTTTAACGAACATGAGATGTGGATTACCGTTCGCGCAATGGACAACCATCAAGTATGCAAATAGTTTTGAGCCACGTATACTCCGGTTGCGGGAAGACTCAAAAGTTTTAGCTTTTAAACCATGGAGTACGCGTCGTCATCTGACGAAACAGGATATACGTTGGTCGGAATATTGTCAGGCTACTCAAACCTAGTCAGAAGCCTTTGAGGCAACCAGGCTGGAAGCCGCATAATTCATGGTTGCATTATCAAGTGTCCAATTTCGCAAACGACCGATAGGTTGGTAGTCGGAAACGTACCAATGACTTACTCAACTCGGGTCAATTACTCAACAAAGGGTTGCGGCTTCGGACCTGGTATTTACAGACCGTTTTCCAACAACCTTTCCATTCTCGCCAGTCAACTGCCACAGGGTTGGATAGACACGGATTATCGCGGATCATAGGATAAAATAATTAGTCAAAACTGAAGCGACTTAAAGGCCGTTATTTATCATCCATGTCACAAAAGTCTGAGAAGAAACAGAGCGTCAACTGAACGCCGTAAAACAAACAAAGTTAATGGAAAATGAAAGGCAGAAGAAAACAGAAAAAAGTAGACCAATATGCACAACGATGAAAGGGTTACCCTAGAGTCCACAGGTTGGGTAATTTCGTCTGACAAAAGTCATAACCACCTCTAAAGGAATCCCGATTTCACGATCACAACTGCATTCGTACCAGCTTCAACCGAGAGAGTTTTAAGATTGTGAATACAACAGAATAATAATTTAAGGTAAGAGCCTGTGTTACTTGTGAGCTAGATACTGAACTCAAGAAAACTATGGAAAATTGAACACCTTACGTAAGGGTTACCGAAGTGTAATGCTTGGAAAATAGCATTCATAGACAGCGTAACAATTTTGGTCCAACGGATGCAACAATAATTTAGAAAAACAGTCACCTGAAAATGATTGTAACCGAATGACACGATCGCCTACTCACCACAATTCAATTGAACTCAGTAAGTAATGAGCAACCTTTACGATCGTGATAGAATGAACGCAAATTCACTTTACTACGATGGCTCGGTTGATTTCTACTTGGTGTCGTGAAGCTTCGCCAAACTTAAATTGTTGAGACTAGAAATCTACCATTAACTAAAAAGTTGGATAATATAATCACGAAGATTGCAACATACTATCCAAGTAAGACAAATCGGGTGGAAAATAACCGAAACCGGTCAACAATTATTACTATCATCAATAGCTGGTGAGGAATTACCGGTTTTCTCGATTACGTTTCTCAGCGTTAGCGTAGTCCAAAGACCTTCGTTGTAACGTTCGATGCAAAGACCAACAAAGCGATGCGCGCCATCAGGGGCAAACCTATCAGCGACGGTCACAGCTAGAATGGAACCTACGGAGAAGAATATACGGAGAATATAAGCACCGGTCTACTTTAATTGATGTGTACAAAACAAGCAGAAATAACTTTCGATTCGACTGTTTGGAAACAGCGTCCACCAGCATAAGTAACTCAGTTGACGAGTTCAATCTCACAGGGCAAGGAGTCCTCAGCATAAGCCGGTCACAGATTAGCCTTCATATGAGGGTAAAAGTGTGATACCAGCAGCCTTGTTCGAAAAGCAACCATTTGCAGATAGTAAACAGCAGTATTACCTACGCACGGCAAATCATTGGGTAATAACTAGGTTCCTAATAGGAAATGTAAAACCATCGATTCTCTTAATTACCTTGAACAGAACAAAGAAAAGACGAAAATCACTTGGTGTCCTTTGAGAAAAATTCTGCAAATTCTGATCTCAGATGCACAATAAATTAGTTTTAAATGAATGATGATTCGGAGAATGGAGTAAAGAATCAGACAGACGGAAAACGGTGAACAGCCACGTGACAAAAAGTAATAAAGTATAAAAATAACTACCAAAAATATCAGAACAAGTTAATTTTCAATACATGAGGGAAAATCGTAGTAAGGAAATAACAGTCGTAACGGACACCCTTTCGGTCATCCTGCAGAATTAAAAAGGCGCAATAAACTTTCAACTTATGACAAGGAAGAATAATGTGATTTGTAATGGATTAGGCAAGGCGTCGTTCATCAGACCCTCTGTCTGTCGTTTCTAGTTAACATCCTAATCGCTTTGTAATATACTTCTTGGGAAGTGATCTCCGGTGCACCACAATTTGCAGGAAAAATGAGACGTGTCCGATGTAAATTAGATGCTAACACCGGGGAGACCGGCAACGTTCTGATGAGCTGAACTACCGTATTATCATTTTCCCACGAAATGTTACACCGAATGTTTGATGGTAATAGGATGGCATATGCTACGGTGGACATATATATATATATATATATATATATATATATATATATGCCGTAACCAAGTGCTACACCGACTGGAGAAAATAAACACCAGGGTGCCCAATCAAAACAACGGAGATCGAAGCGTGCATGTGGAACATAAAAACTATCAAACAAACGAATGAGTCTTTGCACAGTCTCAAGGAGAATGATAAACTGAGGCGAGAAAGCAGTAATCTCATTAATAACTTAAGCATGAATCATTCCATCAGTTATTTTTCCCACGTAATGAGCATTACGCATACACCTGTACGATCAGTTTCTGTGTCCGGTCATGTGATTCAGCTGACGCCAATATTGATGGCAATCGATGACATTTTAAATCCAGACTTAGTTACCCGGAAATATAAGAAAATGTACCAGCAAACTAGTAGCTGACAGGCGGGATTGGCACCATGAAAACAGGCACGTCTTCCGCGTATTCAGAAGAGACTAGTATGGATAAGAAAACAAATGCTTCACCAAAATCGGAAGCTTCCGTTACTACGTATGTAGAGACGCAACTCAAAGCCCCACATTATCCAGATTTGGAATACGTCAATCCCACTACCGCATTCCCTGGAACAATCAGCTACACATCACTGATCGCCGAACTGCTACCAAATATACCAACATTATTAACTCGCTTTGTCGAACGAATAGATGCTGAGATACCTCCTATGGTCAAAATCTGTTTCGGAATAAATAATGATAGTCTCATTGAATGTGATCGCGTTCTGACCACTCTGATAGCGACCAAGAAAGACTTAGACTTATGTGACAAAATTATCGGTAGCTGCACGCTGTCCGAAGTGGCTCAATTAGTCCAGCTGTTCTTTTTGCGTTTGGAGGACCCACCATTTGTTGCCTCACCGGCACTTTGCGATGCGGTGTGTGAACAGGGGGTGTTTCTTCGGCCACGTAAATTAAGTCGTAAAGATTTGGCCAGCCGGCTCTCACGAGCGACAAGAGACTGCCTGAGTAGTCTTACTGTATATCAACAAGCCACTGTGTCGTATTTTGTTCAGAGATGTCAACGCTGGTGCCAATCTGAAGTGGCCTACTATATCAATCGTGACATGTCATTCAGTGCGACAAACACATACACTGAAGCGATCCGGTTTTTGAGTCGTATGTTCGGTAGTAGCATTATTGGTCTACCGACAGCCTACATTGCGTCACGTATGATTTCCGGTAACTGGAGTCCACTGACCGCTCTGAAAGAAGAAATATTTATGAACTTAGTTGGCGTCATCGGTTCGCATGTGTGGCATGGGAATTCGATTGAGATGTTACACATTCCTGGTCAACAGACTATTCCAGTTTTGATGAAGACACAATCATGTCAGTCCTTGTCATCCGAACAGACCGTGTCGAAAACACAAAGCCTACAGAAAATACGTTCATTCAATTGGCTGTGAAAATATTCGTTGGGGCCTGTTGCATACAACACCTTTTTAGTCAAACTTTATCCAAACTTTTTACTTCAGAATGAACCTACCGACATAGAATTCGGGTATGTGAAGGTTTCGCCGACGCAGCATCATCTCGCGCCGCTCCAGCCGTTCTCGCAATCGATCACGATAGCGCGGATCGAGGTTGTGAGGCAGCAACTCCGGATACAATCGCCTGATCAAGACAGGCGAGGAAGAGATTTTAAGAAAATAATTGTTTGCACGGCCTTCATAAACTTAAGGATATGATTATATTGTCTACCTCAGACAGATTCACATTCGTTATCAACATCACAAAATTGGCAGAATAAGCTCAAACTAAAATTGTGATTAGGAGAATTGCATACTCATAAGTAGTTTGATAACTTCGATTAAATTTGAGATCAAAGGTTAAAACAGGTCCGGGGTTCCAGTGAATCCGGACGGATGACAAGCATACATCCACACTGAGGAATCGACTTATGAGCTGAGATACCTAGCTAGTTCAGGCACAAAAAACAAACAAACATTTACGCAGTAGTGTTACTTGGTAAAAAAGATAGGCAATTCATGACGATCCCACCCAAGCCAGGCGTTGGAGGCATACCTATAGATATCTGACTTATAAGTCAGAGGATGACAACCGTAAAACTCGAACGAATAATCGCTAGTAAATACGACTTACGGTATGTCGTGGTCTTGGCACACAAGTTTTGGATCCAGCAGTGTGGAAGAGGAGATTGTGTTGTACTTTTCTTGGAGTTTTTCCAGCGATTTGGTGTCAATCTTAGGAATGTATCTTTTAAGGAACTCTGGAGGTACGACGCGTCGACGACTCCAACGACGGGGTATAACTAAGCAAGATAGTAGAAGGAAACGATGGCCAAGGAAAACCAACCTGAATAAGAGAACACCGGTTGAATAAGTCCTCTTAAGTTCATCGTGGTCAACCAGTAAGCAATCCGCTGAAAAAAATAATATCACAGCTCAAATGAGTAGCACGGTGCAAAAATCCATTACACCCATTAGTCTTCACAGGGTCTTGTAAAAAGAAAAGAAGAATCAAGATTGCAGTACCTCTCTGCTGTCCAACAATGTAGGCTGCACAATTAAGGTACACATGTCCATAGATAAATCAACAATTACCAAACGTTCCTATTAGGTTTTTTCCCCCGTGGTAGTGTGGCTGTTAGGCATCAGTGTGAACCACTGAAAAATCGCAGAAGCAGAAGAGATTAAATAGCCGCTCAGTTCTGAGGTTAAAGGGACCTTAACTAGTTCAGGTCCACTTTGCTAACAAAGAAGCACTCGTTTGTATCCCAAGGGCGCATACACCATCATAACAGACAGCAATAAATCAGTGGTTCACACCGATGCTTAACTGTTACACAACCATGAAGAAAAAAGCAAACCCTGTATAAAAAGAGCGAAGAAAGAGGAGGGAAGGGGCAGGGATCTAACTACTAGAAAGAGCTACGTCTATATTCAAACATTCAACATTAAGGTACCTACAACCTGCAAACAAACAACCTAGGTGTAAGTGAAATTAAGGTGTGATCAGCATGACAACTTTACGGCTTCCACTGCCCGGCGCCACTGAATCCACAGACTTCACAGACAAATCGGCTAAACAACGACAACATTCACGCCACTGAGCTCCACTAGCCGCCATCTCACTTAACGTCTCGAACCACCGACTTTGTCAGTCGCGAGGGCCTCAGTCCGAGAGACGAACCCGACCTACAGTGACCAACCCCTCGTGAACAAATTCATTTGTCTAAGCCAGGTCATCATCTGTCCACCTCGCAACTTGCACCAGTAGATCGCAGCGTAGGCAAACAGTGCTCAGTGTGACAAACGACTAGCTGGCATCCTTAGTACATGACCTAACCACCTAAGTCGGTGCAAATGTAGTGACGGAGCAAAACTCGTTTGACAAACAGTGCCAAACACCCACTGCAAAAACTCCTCGTTTCTCAATCGCCGGTGCCACGCGGTACGAATGACTGAACGCAGACATCGGTGGTCAAATACCTGAAGACGGTTCACGTCCTCTACCCTGAGTGGTCAGGTTTCGCTGCCGTAAAGTAACACGGTTCTCACTGGCATCTTATATACGCGACACTCAGACTTCGCAGAAATACCTCTCTTTCGCCATAGGTGTCTTAGATTAGCGAACATTGCACTTCCATTTCATTCACTACACCTCCGCCGCCGTCGATGCAGCTTCCCAAGTTAACAAACCAGTCAACAACCTCCATGGCTTCATTATCTAACGATAAATCTACGTAACCACAGCAATCTTGCAGAAGCACTTTGCATTTTCAGACATTCCGAAGTACATAGTAGAGGGCGGAATAGCGTTTGGCGTTGTTTGTGCTGTCTGTCCATCAGCAAAACTTTGTCGTCAACATAATCAAGATCAGTCAGTCTTTCATCAGGTAGGATGTCCACGCCGGCATCCTTTCAGTGCCGCAAAGTCATCCGTTATATCGTCCATCACACAATTAAACAAAAGTGATGAAAGGGGACAGCCTTGACGCACGCCGCTCCTGGTTCACCGTAAATCCTAACTTGAGTATGGGAATAAAGCGCCGATAGTATGTTCATATACTTGGTCGGTACACTCCTGCGTCTAACCGACACTAAAAGTGTAGATCGATCCACCGAATCGAACGCACCTTTATAGAGAGAAATACGGCAATTGATGGTCGGCGGTACATATGACGCTGCTCCAAAATTTGACGAAAGGTATGTGATCCATATATCCCCACCCAGGGCGAAATCGTGCCTGTTCTTCTCTAATGTTTACCTCCCGAACTGCGGAGTCGACGAGGTATAATAGATGCCAGAACCCTAGAAATGACTGGGGTCAAACTAATTCCCTATGGTTTTCACATGAGCCCCTGATATCCTTCTTAAATATGGAAACTAGTATCGAGTGACCCCAGTACGGAGGGATGGTCTCCGTCGTCCACACAAGTTGAAACAGCTGAGTCAAAGCCAATACTAACGCCTTCCCACCTTCTTTGAAAAGTGCCGGTACGAGATCATCTGGACCAGCAGCCCCATTACGTTTGAGTGTCCGAATACAGTTGCGGATCTGTTTTATTGGGTGGAGCTAAATCTACCAACCAGGGTGCTCCATTACAAGTTTATGGTATCAACACAATATAGGCAGGTCAGTTAAATTGACCCTCACGGTGATCCGCCCGCCACCCCAACATTCTGCATTTGTTATAGATGACTGTGCCATCTTTCTCGCTGATGACTTCATTGACAGACAGTCGCCTGGGACCAGTGGTAAGGATCAGCTGGAAGAGTTTGCCGGTGTTCCCTGAAGCAAAAGCGGTTTCCATTTCCCTAACATTTTCCACTAAGCCTCACGATCGACCTTTGGGAGTTTCCTACGGATATCTCTTCTAGACTCGGTTTATGAACTACCAGGAGGAACATTCCGTCTGACTTCTAACAACTCCAAGGATTTCTCCGCGATCCAATGTTTGTTTAACCCATGTACCCTCGTGCCGCATGATACAGTACTTGCTTTCTGAATGGCCTGTGAGATTTGAGTCCAGCAGTCATTAGGATCTTCGGAATGAGAACTAGTAAGACATCATTCTAAGCCGGTTTGGCACTTATACTTTGCCGACTGTATAGCTATTTTCTCAACAGCCAGTCGTTGCTGTCGGTGAATTCGCTGTCCAGCAAAAGTAAGAACAAAATGACAGCGCACCAACGCAGGATCGGTGTGATGCTATCCCAAACCAGCTACCTAGATGAGATTCGGCCACACCAAGGCGGCCAACCTGAGCATTCATATCTCCAGTCAGAACGACTACATCAGGGCCATGTGTCGACCGAAGGAGAGCGGCCAGATTAGAGTAAAAGGCGTCCTTGACGGCAATGTCATTACAGTCGGTTGGGGCGTAAGCAAACACTGAAAAACGTTCTGAAGGTTTTGCGGCTACAACTGGTCTTAGTTGGGCTTGCCAAGCGGACGGCACGAAGTCTGCCGTTAACAGAAATCCAATTTACAAATGCGGCTGAAGCCATCGTACTGAGGACTATACCTACTCCAGTCTGATCAGTAGCGGACGCCGTGGACTCACCCGAAGTGTATAACCAGTATTGAGTAGACAATGCAGGGGTTTTTAGTTCCGTACGTTGACTATTGTCCTGGATTCTGACCACCGAGATACATCAGACATCGAAATTTAACGAGTTTAATGTTCGTGAGAGAGCGGCCTGTTGACCTATCTGTTTTGGAGTGCGAAAGTTGAGACCACCTACATTAATTCGCACTCTAGGTCTAAACTAAGGACGAGGGTGGCCTGAGGCTGAGTGGTAAAAGGTAGGACTTACCGACGCAGCGTTACTACGATTAATTAAATCTATTGTGAGGCCTGCAGAGTAAGCACCAGAAATCTGGATCGGGAGGGGCCTGAGAGCTAAATTTGATAAGATATTGGGGGAGGGGTCAGCAATAGCATGTTTTCGTCTATCCACCCTGCTGTATGCAGCAAATAGGGCGACCCGGTTTATACTGCGAGACGGCCGCTGCAGTATTGAATTACTGGTGTTGTGACTATTCACAGTTGTGTGTGGGCTGAGATACTGCCAAGGCGCCCAGACCTAGACAGGAACTGGCAAATTTTTCGGAAAAAGATGCCAACCTCCTTCCAAACCCCAACCTGGAGCACCAGGAGACTGGTTTGTCAGACCTCTACCTATTGGCTAGCCTGGCATGAGTGACTCTATCGGTGTGGTGGCCACACCGTCCAGTTTAGTCCAATAGGCCATCGAGATGCGCAAGCTATCACACCATGTCAACATCCAGTCTCGCTGTGAGGGAAGGTATTATTTGTTTGAAACCCAATCTCGATTGACTACTTATCAGAAATCCGTTGCTTTTATGAATGACATTCAACGTCATGGGGAGATTAAGAATGACAAAATCAACGTTGGAATCTTGAGCCTTCCTATTATCACCTTGATGTCACGTGTTGTTCTGGAGAATAAAACCACACCGCAAGCATTACGTATCATCAACTCTGTCTGTCTCTGAAGGAGTTACATGACTGTTGATGTCACCTAGGTGTTGTTAGGGTGTTGCATTTCATACATTCCAGAAACTTAAACCATTTATTTGGGGAGATGAGGTTTGTCATTTCGCGTTGTTCGGTATGCGCGAAGATGAGTCGATATTTTACACCCCACCAAACGGTACCGTAATTAAAGCGACCATGCCCTTCGAGGGATCGAATTTCGATCTTAAGGATCTTATTCCATCCGTTACTGGTCACAAGTACTTACTAACGATCATTGATGAATACCCAAGGGTTCCGTTTGCCTTTCCTTGTCCGGATATAGTAGCATTCGCCGTCACAAGTGCTTTTGCCAGCTGTTTTCAATACTCGACATGCTCGCCTGCGTGCACTCAGATCGAAGCCTTGCTTTCCTGTCTGAGGAACAAAAACGTTTCTCACAAAGCGAAGGTATCGTCACCAGCAAAACCGCGGCCAACAACCCCCAGGCAAACGAATAGCCCGAGAGGCTGAAGGGTGCACTTTAGTGGGTGATATTGTTCGCGACGAGATCAACAGGCCCGTCTTACAATCATTGGGAATTTGTGTTGTTGGACGCTTTGCATTTCACACGGTCTCCCTTGCGCACAATAACGAACGAAACCCAAAACGAACGGCCGTTTTCTTATAACCGAACACCAATTTAAGGCCCACCGTTTCGCGACCGACTCTAACATTATGTCATTTAAGATCTTCAAAGTATGACTCCATAATCGATGAGGTCGAATTTTCCGAGTGCAATCCACGATATTGCCCACGTTTGCCTCCTTGTTAAGAGGCGCATCTCCTAACGAAACAGCCAGGGCGCGTCACGCCACATCAATCGGCCGGCCTAGCTCGGATGATATGGTCGTGGGTGGTGGTATGGTCCCACTCAGCCAATCAGATTACAGGTGTGCGGTCGAACGCCTGTACGCTATCTGGACAGTGTTTTTTTCGCGCGTTGCCTTCTGACACCCCCTGTAATATGATTTGTCCTGACTCCCTGATTTCCATATATCACTGTTTCATTTGATTCGCTTTGTGTCTATCGGCCCTCTATGGGAATCGTTTTGTCCTATAAATCTAGAGCTTTTGTGGCCTAAGTTTTGTCTCGCCCGTCCAATAAATAATGCAGCCGCGTCTCTTCTGACTTTCTCGGTTTGGGTCAAGCGACTGAGCGCGTAACCAAGGAGACGATCCAATACTCCTCAACGAGAAAGAGGCAGTGGTTATTCATTATCTAAAAACATGTTATGGGAACGTTAACTACGATTTCTTTGCTAAAGCTCAGGGTTCAAACCAGCTCGAACTTGATGTGATGCCCGAAATACAGACCGACGTGATCCAACATGAGGTCATAACCGCGGAATCTCTTACTCAGCCTCGCACAGAAAGTTCCGACAGACCAGATGTAACATAACTGTTAAAAAGAGACTAACGATCTCTTCCACACAACAGGAGAAACGGATAAGCCTGGTGATACTCCCACCTATTCCTGAAAAATTTCCTTTAAATCTTTCTTTAGCCACCATCTTCAAAATTACTTATTCTCAAAACATTTTGTGTGCATCTGTTCTAGACATCATCATCTACCCTCGAATTCACTTCTAAAACATTCTCCGAGAAACTTTTCCCAAACAAAGCAAAGTAGCCGGAGAGAATGTAATAGACTACTAATGCACAAAATTAACTGACAGTTTTGTTGTTTTTATTTTTCAGCTCGCATACCACTGTTGTTAAATTGACAAGGTTTAATATTTGGGCAACAAATTTCCTCTGTTCACTCTCGGTTGATCGCTCGCTTGTCGGTTACATGACAACAGACTGAAGCCTGGGGTCTGAGCTAATAAGAACAACGTTAGCTATTGCTGACGGCTATGTGGTCAATATGAGACCAGACCTGGTTCAGAGAACTGGGGGTAAGTATAGAGGTGAAGCACACGACGTCCGTACATACTGCTGGCCAAACAGTCTACGACCGGCACACAGTTGCAACAGTCGCCCAGGATTATCGAAGTAATATGATGTCAGCCCAAATCTTCCACCAACTGCAGTCAGTTGGAGCACAAACGGATACGGTAAAGATTTTGCATCTAGAACCCATCTTGAAAGAATTTGCTAAACGGACGGTACAATCTACTTCTAACGGGAATCGAATCTACAAATGCGTCTGTGACCGTCATGCCGAAGTCTATACCTACTCTGGCCTGACCGGCAGCTCCGGTCGTGGAGTCATCCAAAGCGTATAAACAGCATCGAGTAGACAGTGCACATGCTGTTAGTTGCGCGGCCACCTGGATCCTCGTCTTCGAAATACAGCACACAGACATTCAACGAGTCCAACGCTCGTGCGAGAGCGGCCTGTTGGTCTATCTGTCTCAGAGTGCAAAAGTTGAAAGCACCTATATTAATCTGTATTTTACGTCTAAGCAAGGGAGGAGGGAAGCCTGGGGCTGAGTTGTAAGAGATGGGACTTATCGGGGGCAATGTTACCGTGATTAGTTATATCTGTCGTAGGACCTTCGGAGTAATTGCTAGAAGTGAGGATCCGAAAGGGTCCAAGAGATAAATTTGATAGGACAATGGGAGATGAGTTAACAGAATCACGTTTTCGTCTATCCATCCAACTGTGTGCTACAGACAAGAGGACTTAATTCATACCACGAGATACTGTCAGGACGTCCAGACCTAGAGAGGGAAAGGATCAGGGTACTTAGCCAAAACCACTAGACCAAAAGCCTCTATTGCAACGCAGTGGGTGAATGACAGGATACTAGAACTAGTACATTTTCAGGAAAAAGATGCTAATCTTCCTTTAATCTGGAGAACGAGGAGATAGTTGTTTGTCAGAACTCCACTTATTAGCTTGCCTGGCATTATTGACTGTTAATATGACTATTACTCCGTTCAGTTTAGCCAAATAGGTCGTTGAGATGCGCAAGTCATCACATAGCGTCTAGGTCCAGGCGGTACGAAAGAAAGACGACATTCAGTTTAATCAGGTTGGAAATCGCAACTTCCTCGAAAGAATGAATTACTGAGTCATCCAACTGCCCTTGGCTCGCCCCAGTCTCAGCTACAATTAAAAAACATCATCATAGACAGCAATACAATAGTGGTTGTCGACTAGTCATAGTGAATTGTTTCGCGCCTTTAGATGTGTGTCCACCTCTGGCTTCCTTGTTGGGGTCGGAAGGACAATTAACAACTTTGGTTGAGGACGCTGTCTAGTACGACTAAGAATGGAAATCAATGGGACTTGTGTTGCCAGTTTGTGCGTGAGTGGTTGTATTTTTTCGCCTTTACGTCTCTATATTTTTCCCCTCTTTGCTTTACGCGACCGTTTTTTCTTCCCATACTGTGGCACGTTTGCCAACACATGTTGTCTTTTCGCGCCAAATATAATACCGATTTCCAAAAATTAATGAAACAGTTGCAAAGATCTCGAGCTAGGTTGATTTCCGCACTGAGAACTTGAAGAGTGCTTATCATCACGTACCAATGAAAGATGTGTGCAAATCTTTCACTGTGTTCGACGCATGTTTTGCTGTATTCCATTCGGTGTGGTTAATAGCGCATTATGTTTTCAGAGAGTTATCGATCAGCTTATCAGAGTGGAAACTCTCAGCTAATTTTGACTGCACAGACAATAGTACTGTTTGCAGCAAGGGTGAACAGCAGCATGAAGAAAATCAGGCGCGACAATGTGCAGTCGCCCACAAATCAGGAGAGACAATCAAAGGGCATGAAAGTGCAGTTGCTTTCAACAAGTCAGACTCTTGGAATACGATTTTCCGCATAGATCGATAAAACCAGACCATGATACGTTTCGTACGCTGTGAAGAACCTGCCATCTACACGAGATTTGATATCTCAACAGCGGATAGGTTTTTCTTTCTGCATATTAGTCCCAACTGATATCATAATTTTCCAAAAAATAAAAGATTCTCTTATCAAAAGGACGTATCGGCTCTACAAAGTTGCGAAAATTAAACTCGCCCGGTCTGTGAAGGAAACAGCTGACACAGAAGCAAACCTCGAAGTAGAAATGGATGTTCCAGATTTTGCCATCGCTGCCAGATTAACATAAAATTACAGAACTGACTTTATCTTCAGAAAGCTGTCATCCAATAAGCGGCATCACAGAAACACTCAGAAAATGACGCCACTATTCGCTCGGCAAACTTCTAACCAGTCATGGGCCAAAGAACATCCACCTTGATGTACGACACGGAGTACCAAAGGAAAGTAAGAAAAGACGAGATCCAGTGTTTACAGATCGAATTTATCGCCGCAGTAAGGACAATATAACATTATAAACTGCCACTATTAGGTAACATTAATCTGAATGGTCTACACGAATCCGTGCGTCATCCTGGAGTTGTTTGACTCGTTCAGTTTGTACGCTCCGAAAATTTGACGTTCTCAATAGGCGATGTGAAGACCATACTCAGTTGTGAAGTTTATGCTGACCGGAAATTTGATAAGGGCAGTGTGTACTTTCGAACGATTCAATACTGACCTCAAACAACACCCTAATTTCGACTTTCTAAAGGAAATACTTAAGGTAATTGACAAATATTCAAGATTCCCGTCCGTGTTTGCGTGCAACATCAGGCAGCATCAGTTATCGACGATTTATGTCAGTTGTTCCTCGTGTTTAGCATGCCACCTTACATCCATTCCTGCCGTGGACCCTCTTTTATGTTTGAGGAGTTAAAGCAATTCCTCAGTGAATGGGGAACAGTGACCGACAGAACGACGACAAATAACCCCTAATCAAACGGTCAAATCGAACATTTAACACCTCCTGGCGATTTACACTTAAAGCAACCGGTAATGGAGTGAACCAAGTAGTCTTAGCAACAAACCAGGTCTGGAGTTAGCTAGTGTAGCTAGATAGGAACGGCTCCAAAATGTATGGCGATGTGTACACACCCTAACAGAAGTCGCGGAATTGATTTGTATATCGGTCATTCCAACGATCTGTTGGAGCAGTTGGGTATAGTGTTTGAAGGCATGCTTTAAATAGCCGGTGCGGAGAAGTTTTAAAGATGCACTATGCTATCATGAGAAATATAGAGATGGTATTTTCAATCAAGTACTGAAAACGACTGGGAAGGTATGCTCCAGGGATTAATGTCAGCAATTCGTTTCCAACTCCTAGCAATACGATTTGTTAACGATTTGACGATTTTTGAGGACGATCATGCCAACAATCTCAATTGAGCTCAGAAAAGGCTAGAAAACTTTACAATCGAAGCTACGAGTCAATAGGGTGAAAAATATCGGTAGTTTGTGCTGTAATTGATAGATATTTGTTGTCACATGATATGAACGAGAACGCCGGGGTGTCATCACATCTCGGTAAGGCTATAACGTGGTGAAGCGAACAGACTTCAACCAGCAGTTGTTCGGTTATTTCCGAAGAAGCGTGTGTGAAACAAACCAGGAATTTGAGAGGTTTTTGTGGCGGTTTCAGTGTGTAACCGAAACTGAGCAAGTGATATGGAATGTATGCACTCGTGCCCTGCGAGTGAAGATGTCTAACAAGTTATCTGAGTCCACCAAGTAAAAACTGTCGCATATGTGCATTCAGTACACGAAAAACCCGTCAGTGAACGATAGCAGACGGCGTCTGAGTATTGCAACGAAGTGCATCGCTCACAGTTTACTGACAGAAGAGGATGGTCCTCGAAGATGTAGACCATTCACTGAGTGTCTGGACACCGGAAGAAGCAAAGGCGTCATGTATTGTCCTCTTTCCAGCGCGATATCACTTATGCATTTAGCGGAGGTTTGAAAATCAGGTCACCGGACACGAACGCCACACCAGCCACTGGCGCATTTCACCTGTCGATGACCTCTGGGACGGTCGATATACGGAAACCAGTACTGAGGTCGGTCACCACGTAATCATATAAAATTCCGTGTAGAATAATAAGACTACCACCGATTCACCGACAAGTAATAACACATGTTTACACGTTCTAACCGTTGGTTGTAAAAGCCGCCTCCCTTTCTCACAACCACATGCGTGGCTGCCTCTTGTACGTTTTCAAATTGAGATACCTCGCATATACGTATAGTTGTACTCATTCAGGACGAGCGTGACAAGGGCAAAATAAACGAAAAGTCCTCATGAACTTTGATCGGCGGACAGTTCGAGGCGTTCTCCGGACTTTGACGTAAAAATGCGTTGTGTGAACCTACGCTTTACAGATTTCAGATACCAACATCCCGAGGTTCCGTTTGCCGCAATATCATGCTGATAAGTACGCATCAACATGTTTTGATTGTCGCTGCAGAAGCATGCGTGCCTCTAGTGCAGGTTCCAGAAGGACTTTGAGTGGTCTTTCTAGGACGTTTGCACCACCCACTTTTCGACCAAAGTAAAACGCTTCTCGGACAGTAACTGTTAGATCTTTCTTTTCAATAGTGAGCAGTCTGATGAGCACATCACAGACAGCAGAAAATATCACGGTCTAACCGTAAGCGATATGGTTCGGTTGAAACTTCGGGGAGATTGAATATTATCATGTGCTGGCCAAGTAGTAAGTGTACTCCCATTAATTTTCACCGAACATCCTCCCACTAGGTGACTGCTGGGGACGTGTACTTGGCCATTAGAAGCCTGACTAACCTCCAACGCTAGGGAGGGGGTGACGGGCACGGCCACCCCCGTTTTCTTCTTCTGCTGGCATCTAACTACAACTCCGTTCTTGCAATGTGAGAACGGATTCCTCGGGACGCTCATGACCACACCGATGAATACCGCAACTTTAGCAGTGTCCCCCGTGGTCGTTCATGAAGATGCACGTCGTTCAAACCGAAACAGGAGACAATTACAAACAGGTAAATCTGAGCTAACTGGGCTCGTACTCAGGAATCCAATTACGAGTTTACCAGTAACGCCCACGTGACCTAAACAGCAATCCCCGCCATGTCAATCACGCGATAAAAATGAAAAATTAATATGAAAGGGACCATATGAGGCTAGATGAATTAGAAGTTACTGACAAGAGCCGGCAATGAAAGCGAGCAGATAAACAGATAACCAACAAGTAAATAAATCATAAGTCAGAAGACACGTAATATTAGACGTGTGGGAAAAGTAAACTGCAACCCAACAGCATCAAGCTTACGCCCGAAATCTCCGACAGGTTGCGCAACCACTACATTCTCTGGAACAGCGTTCCCATGATCTACGACGAGTCGAGATAGACGAGATTCAGCTTTTAGAACATAACCCCTACGGGCATGCCGAGAACTTGACGAACCATCATACCACAGGAAAACCTCTGATGACAGCCAGATTTCATTGACTGCTGACCTTGAAGTAAGTGGGGATAATGGAACCGAGGTCCTCCTGCTGACACAACAGGCAGCTCCGTTTAATTCAGTACATACGTGGTTGTGGCAGAAGCAACGATATCAATGCATAGAATTGTGCACATTTTATGGTTTATTGGCTGCGACCATTCTGGTTAAGAGCTCTCTGCAAGGCCTCCGATCCTTTTGAATTATCCAGCATCTGACGCAAACACTAATGAACGCAGTTCCAAGAGATCAGAGAGCCCACTGATATGAAGCGAGACAAGCGGAAGGCCCGAAACTGAACCTTGCGGCATCCGAAAGCTGTGAACGGGTCCGTCCATCACAGTATATCAGGGGGAAATACTCGTTCCTGCATGTAAACATTGCCCCTACCCGCAGAAATGTAGATACCCATGGTGGGAGCATCCTACCCAATCTGAAGGAGTGTACGTTTCACGCACAGCCTCCGACGAGATGCCTTATCAAGGTAAATGAAAACTCAATCTACGACATGGACCTGCCCCACTGCCTCCGCCCACTCCTAATTTGTAATAAGATTAATCAAGCCAAGACAACCAAATCTGTATATAGATATATAAGGTGCTACGCTACTTGTAGATGTCGGCGTTATTGCTAATGGGTAACTCATCAACCTCGAAGTGAAACTTTATGGGAATGTTTCCACGATGAATAAACCTGAGCCAATAACACGTGTGGTGATCAGCGATCATGTAGCCACGTCAACCATCCACGCTGCAACAGTGATTTTTCACCTATCTGTTTTACACGCATGATTCTGTCCACGCATGCTATAAGAGATCTAGTATGAACGCAGTGCGACTTCCTTCCGTCGTGTAAACATTATAATTGCATACAGCGAATGCTCGCGTCTTCCTTAACAACTCATCTATCATCCTGTTCTTCAAGGTCGTTTCACTTGCACCTTTCCGAGTGCTAGTTAACGGACTCTTCGCCTGGCGTGCCTTTGAGTCGCTCATTTTTTAAGATCCTCTTAGCAACTGTCGTTAGTCCCATATTAGGCCACAGCTAACGACCTACCACACTTCCAAACACAGCTGAATATATACCGCTAATATTTCTAAACCCTACCGCGTTCTTTCTGTTCGATGTGTGTTTGGATTATGTTTCTACTACACTTCAGGAAAGACGTTCTAAACTGTTAGTGGACGAGGGTAGAGTGCATACACACTTGTTCACTACAAATTAAAGCCCGAATATTGGTTTATTCAGCGCTTTTTCTTCCGTCGCCACCACAAACTGGTGAACTCTACTAATGAGCCTTTCATTTTTCAGCGTCTTATTTCTGTTTCACAATAAATTGATGAGCTGTATTGATACATGTTTGTACGATTGTTTTCCCTTCGGTTTATCATTACAAATTGGTGATCCCATCCCCAAAGCTTCCAGTTGGCGCACTTCACCTGCATTCCCATATAATGATATAAATTGATGAGTCCTCTCTCTCTTCCTAAAGCCATCTCAGCCTATACTATGCGTATTAATTCGGCGAACCGATCTTCATCATGCATTTTTAGTGTCGTTATCAATTTTATTGTGCTCTTCATTTATAGTGGATAATCTTGTGTATGTTCGCATCCTCGTGTTATGTCTGGCCGTTCTGTACGTTTCATGTGTATTTTTGTGAGACATACAGGGTTACTGATGGTTCTACAATCTTCAACATCCACTAGTCACAACATTATCCCATCGTTTTATACATCCCTGTTCGTCCGGTTGTTCGAAATGCCAACCACGCAACCGCGAACGCTTGCACCCAGCTTCAGCGCCATCAGACACATTTAATCCCTCAGGCCTAAGCCTTCCCACAGATCTTTGGTAGCCTTCACTTGTATCCGTTACACTTACCATCTGCAAATTTGATTCCATTAGAGATCGTTTCTTATGCACCCCCATCATCACTAGTTGGACATACGGTTACATAACGCTTCTGCGGAAAATTTCATCATTCCCATTAATCTTCTCGCACATCTACCAAACAGCATTTACCAGAGTAGCCTACTCCAGCACGGGACTCAGTAGCCGACACAAGCTTACTGATCTACTTTGACCCTGATTCTTTTCGCTACATTGCGGTCGATCCACTGACTCAACATCTGGCTTAGGTAAGTGCTCACGAGTCGACGCACCTGGCAGCCCTGATTTTCATAGTCATCTCTTGGGCATCTTCTCAACGGTGCCGTTCTTACAGTCGTAAGCAGCATGGTGCACACCTCAGATTAAAAGTCACTAGGGGTAAAATCACTAATGCTTGTGATAGTCCCACTCATCGATAGGTTATTACCGCACGGGATCAGACATCTCAACACTTACTTCGGGCTTCTGGCAAGGTCAATTCAACGAACGTAACAACGTGCTCCTCATCTTATTTCCGTTACGACATTCTCAACCTTCAGGACAGACTCAGAAACCATTTCTGTCACTCAACCATACGAGTGCCGCTTCGGCCAAAGCACGCATCAGCCGGCATCGGAGCCCGTGGCGTCGTGAGCACTACCTAACGCAAGAGAAATACGGCTAACATCAATGTCTTCGTTGCACGGTCATCCCCGTCTGCTCACTGGTGCACAGTCAACTTTGATTTTCACTACTCACTTGCTTCCGCAGCATTATATCAAACGTTACGTCAGGCCATACGGAATGGTTTGCGTAAGTTTACGAGGAGTCATTCACCAATATAGTGGCTCGTCGTTGTACCGTCTCCAGGAGTAATTTGTCCTTTTGGAGATGCGGTGGCCAGATTACAGTTCCATTCTCCAGATGCGGTCGAACGAAACTGTTATAAAAATGAAAACAATTAGGATTGAACTAGCTGAAGAGGCGCTACAATAACGCCAGAATGTTGCTAGCCGTTTTTGCATTTGTTTCAGTGTTCGCAGAGCATGAGAAATTGTGCGAAACAGTGCATCCTACGTCCTTCTCAATAAGAACCGTCTGAAGCGGATATCCGTCGAGGTAATAAGTGATTTTCATAGAGCCACGAATGTGCATAACTTTGCACTTGTAGTGAGACCACCTTCGACGTCCCCAAAATCCTAAAATCCCTGCGACGTGAGAGTTGTCTCGCCAGTACCACCGCCCCCATTCACATTACCTCGTAGGTGTAAACCCACTACAAACCAATAGCATCAGGGCTAGTGTGTAGGCGTAGGTATCGCAGTTTCCCTCATAGCTGTAGAAGGAATCCGCGCCATCTCTACCATTGTAGGCTACATTCACTAGGATAACAATGTTTTAGCTACCACCGTTGGGAACGCCGCCCAACTAGGCTGACACTTGTTTGAATCTTGAAGGCCAACTGGAATTTCCGTTGACATTCGTCCTCTCTGGCGGCTGCCGTGCGGTTGGGCGTAGGCTACAGCTACATGGTCAAGGTACATGTGCGTATTGAAGTGCATACTGGTGTATGAGGTCATTTATGCCACTGCGGGCACAAAATAAGAACGTATGAAGTATAATAATGAGCCGGTTCATTTCTATTACTCAAAATGTGCATCGCATTTCATTACATTCTAATATGGCCCATTTTTTTAATGTATTTTTTTACAAACTACGCACTTCTTTTTTCACGTATCTTGCTTACATTTCGTGTCGTTATGGAGTGTCTTAGGGGCCGTTAGAAAGAGAACAACGAGTGAAACAGTAATCTATTTATAGCTGTTTTGAGCATGGTCCCTTTGGGTACGCACACAGCGTCATATGCTTTAAAGCATATGGGAATTCCCATAAGGACCATGTACAATAATCCTACGCCGTGCGGTTGTGCTGAAGGTTCTCTCACGTCCAGCTCCCTAGCGCCCTTAGTCGTTGCGTTGAAGTCTGCTTGTGTACAGCGAGTAAATGAATAAATAAAGTTTGTTTGCAGATCCACCGTCTTCTCACTGTGACTTCCGATCCGCGTTAATATAAGGCTGGGGAAATCTTGGGTTTACGAACCTCGGAACTATAGTTCGATGTTATAATATCACGAAGCACTTACCAACATTAAACTCGAGTCGGTTTACTCAGTAGAGAGACCAACTGAAAAGAATGTCGAGGTCTTTCTGTAGGATGACAGAATCACCGGTCGTGCTGACGGCTCACCGAATTTTGACGTCGTCCGCAAACAGTAGTGGCGGAGAAGTGATTGAGAGTGGGAGATCGTTGACGTACCGGGCCAGTTCCATTGGTTGCCTAGTTTGTGTTATACACCAATGGGAGAGTGGAATATTTGTCGTCGCATTTCTATTGGTCAATTTGGAATGTTGCGGCCGTGAATTTTCGACCATGTACCATCCAATTAAATATATGACGTACAGTTGAATTTCAGTGGGTTGGAGACGGAACTGGGAAGCTAGAACCTTCAATAATTTCGTATCTCGATGCGTAGAATCTGAAGATTCTCAGCAATGTGCTGAAATGGGGAAAAAGTGGAGCATTCGAACTAGTGAATCAGATGTTGGTCAGGGCGGGCCTTGAAAAGTTGTAGAAAGTTAACACAAACAACATGGTCGGATAAGGCACTTCAGACCTTGCAAATGCGCAATGACCAAAAGCTGTGCCTGGATTCTAGTTTAGTTTTAGAGGGTGACCCCTCAGTTTGCCGCTATTTACTCTATTGATCATCAACCAGCACGGATGATCACGGAAGTGTATTATCATACAGGTTAATACCAAGTCAACTGTGAGTATACAATACTCTTAAGAGTACATGTTCAGAGATATCAGTCTTTCGTCATACGACCTAATTTACAAGCCATGGACTACCTTGATGGCAGGACGTTGCACCGCCTCCATGAGCAAATTGTCCTTATGGGTATATGATAGCCAGATCACAGCTCCATCTTCCAGATGCAGTTGAACAAAACTACTATGGCCGAACTGGCCGAAAACAGGTTTCAATGGCGCTAGGGTGCTGCTGGTATTTTTGCATTTTTCTCGTCGTTCACAGAGCAGAAAAGACTATGCGAAGCAGTGGTTCCTGGGTCCTTCCTCATAAGAAGTATCTGGAGTGATTGCCTGTCGAGGTAGTGTATGATGTTCAGAGAGCTGCAGACGCGCAAGACTTTACACCTGTCAAAATTAACTTCAAGTCAGTTTACTGAAGACCAATCGAACAGAATTTTAAGGTCCTTCTGTAGGATGAGAGAATCTGTACTAGTGTTGGCGTCGTATCGTCTACCCATATTACGATTCCACAAGTGCATGCCCACTCACGTGAACCT
>JTDE01021768.1:46218-60442 GCA_014338405.1 Paragonimus skrjabini miyazakii | reverse complement strand
TGTTCGACCGGCATTTGCAAATTCCTTTTGCCAGTTGGATCCATGCCTTTGTTGAGGTCTTGGCCGTCTGCCTAAAGTAATCTCACGTGATCCACAGTTTGGAATGGCTTTGGATGCAATTACTATGATGTGTAAACCGAGGAGTATACTCCTTCAAATCGGCTCAGCACAATTCACACCAATCGGTGCAAATAAATTTGACATGATGTAATACTTTAGATCACACCTTTTCCATAAGACCGGTTTGTTGAGCCTTTTATGGTGAGAAATTTAATATCACGGTTTGAGAAGACGCATCAATGAGCGTACTCTAGAACCACATTCGAATTCCACAGTTTGGTGCTGCCGAACTAAAACGTTAAAATTTCAAGCGGATCGTTCGTAGTTCACTGACAGAATTGTAACTGGAAAATAGTTTGTTGTCCTGCTTGCTAATTGCAATTCTGTCAAATTCAAAGAACTTTTTCTTGTGGTTCACTTTTTTTCTTCAAGATGAATCTGATACACGTCTCCGGAAGTCACACTGTTGCGTGCTTATCTGAACTCACAACTCCAGTTGTTTTGAATATTCAGTCGATCAATAAGTGCGTTGACAGGAATCAATTTTTTCATTAAAGTCATGCTGACTTGCGGGTAGACGTATGATGCCCGATGGGAATACGGACCCGAATGAGCGGAAGGTAGAGAGACCTCATCGTACTATGATTCGCATCTCCTCTATCGATGAGCATAGCACTATCAGCAAGACAATTCATGAGAGACCAAGCGTTTTCAGCTGGAGAGATGATGTAAGCCGATTCAACGTTAACCATCACCTTGGTCTATTTGTAGAGTTGTTGGAGTGTGTCAGAAAACACTAAATCGAGAGACTTTCGTCGGAAACGTTTTAAGAAACAGAAAGGAGAGTACCTAGCCACCAAAGATCCACCCCCGGAAGTACTAAAGGAAATTATGAACGCGAACGAAGAAAATGATCATCACACAATTGATGATGGTGGTCACGGCTCGTCTTCGGAAAGTGCGGTCAACGGTTCCAAACGTTGATGATGCACAGGCACAAGGAATTCCATTTGGTTTCGTACAAGGTTGTCAATAGCATACTCTCCATCTGCTTGAGCTGTTTTCAGATTTAAATTTTGGGTTCAGTGAATAAATTCTGCATAATTTATGAGTTTTTCAGGCAACACAGAGTTATCTTTATAACTTAAATATCAACTTGTCTCTGTTACTCTTATACTCCTTTGCCGGTCACTTGACGGGGCGCTATCCAAAACGTTCTCTACGTTCCTCTTTTACTAACCAACGCATCTCACAAAACTAGCCGGAGTAGATTCACAACAGGCGACCCTAGACTGTTGGTCAGATTAAAAAAGTGACCTGTGTCGATTTCTAGTAGAACGATTTACTTAGAAATAGTGTTTGACTTTGAGCAGTTTCAGTCTTTGTCCGTTGTTCGAACAACGGTCAGCTGGCAGACTAATGTATTGTTTGTCTAAGTTTGTATGCTTATGATACTAGTCGCAAAAAGAGCCTGACGCCCGGAGTGGACTTGGGAACAATTACTTGTAATTTATGGGCAATAGATAGTGTTTCTCTTCTAGGCTTAACTCACTGTGGTCAACCAAACCTTAAGTCAGGGACGTTGACCAAGGTAACGGTTGATCAGGTTTGCTTTCGCAAGATTTTTTGTTCCATCGAGTTTTTCGTTAAGTGAATGCAGTGACTACTGAGAAGCATATCTGACAGTAAGGATTTTATTATGGTCTTATCTGCAACTCAGTCGTTTGTTCGCACTTCTTTTTGACGCTGTTTGTTTGTGCTTAGACTTATAAGTTTACGAAATAAGTGTCCTCTATGTCATTTCTTTCACCTATTAACTAAGATTTTGTTTTATAGTTGCTTAGAAATAAAGCTTCAGTGTGAATCGACGGCGTATTGCTGTTTTTGACGATAATGATTATCACCAGTTTCCAAGCTGCACGATACTATAGGGAATAAAAAGAGAATATGCAAACGCAGTCAGATTGAAAGGAAATATAATTATCAAAGGTTAACAAAGCCACTGGTCATGGCTTTACACTACCAATATCAAAGTCTGCATGCTGTATCAATTATTCTGCTTCTGGCTTCACATCATAGTATTTTACCGTACTGTCGTTCTTCTGGAACAAGAACTTATCCTAACAACTGTAGACTACTCGACAGCCAGTTTTATTTATTCTGTGATTAATCAGCACAAGTGCTCCATTTTCTCACGAACTCCTGTCATGTTTCTGTGAAATGGCCCAACTTCTTTCTTTTAACTGTGCACCGCCTTTTAAGCGAATCGCGATCAATGAAATATTCATTTATATTTAAACAGGCATGCTATGTCTGACCACTTTACTAGCTCCGACAATGTATATCGTTCTGTCCTTGTAACATCAAGTTTCCAATAGCAACTAGAACTGCAGCTTCACAATATGAAGTCCCCTTACGGTTGCTGTCATTCATATTGGCAAAACAAAACGTTAACCAAACTGAAAACGTCGATTTTCAGAAGGATGAATCGGAAACTACAAACGAAATTCAGAGTCGCATGGAAATCAAAAGTACAGACATGTTAAAACCAAGGAGATTGTGTGTTTTGATTGATGATGCCACAAAAACATTAGGAAATAAAATATATGAGTCAAGGAAAGTGCTACGCTTACCATATACATCCTGCTTATAGTTATATAGAGAAATAATATTTACGTCTTCTTTCTCCTACAAGCAGTCAGTAGACTTGGTGAAGATATTTGCGGTCAAACAGTGTGTGATCGTTTTTTTTTAATATGCTCTTTAGATAGCATCTCATGACAAATGCTTGGAATTTCGCACCTCCAAAAATTACAAGCCATGGTAACACTAAAACATGAGAAAATTCGTAATTCTGAATCAAAAAAAGATAGCTTGTTCTATACAATCCACATAATTGTCACAAAGATACACATGAAAATTACGAAGTTTCCAATGAACCAATAAGCAGTTTGTCCAATTTGACTGATCACAATACATATTCAACATAACAAATCAACCGTAAGAGAAGCTACACAATGAACAGAACCGTATCAACCTTCATTCAGAATACTAGGAGGTTCGAGTTCAAGCTTCGTTCCTGAAGCTACTCAAAGCTCCCTTTTCTAAATAACACCTATAATCAAACTATAAAAAATTCCCAAATGTTCACTACTGATTATGATCCCGTATTGTTTCTAACCTTTAATGTTTAGGAGACATGTTAAACTAACAAAAGCATGTCACATTGTTAGTCGTTTCATCCCTCAGTGCCAAATTATTGTCCGACCGCCACGTTGTTCTTTCCTGTCAAACCTCAGTTTCGTTGTTAAGACCCTATGAACCGGGCGGTAAGACGAAATACGACGCAGGTATCCTAATGGTAATCGAGTATTATAGACCTCTGCTTTCGATATTCGAAGTAAATGCGTTCTTATAATTTCAGGTTTGCCATTCACTTCACGTATTCCAAGAACAAATCGAGTTAGACTGCAGTCATGCTTTTAGTTTGTGAGTAAACACAAAAGGACTTTATTCAATTCAGTTTTGCGGAATAAATACAAAACTGGTCGAGAAACAACTCCATCAGTTTCTCCATCAAAATATAACTAAGAGAAAAAGAGGGTAATTTTCACCCATTAGAAAAAACACTGGTTTCACAATTAATTTTGGGGCGGGATCACAAGTGGGCATGTGTTCAAGACGTATTTTCTAGACCAAGTTCGTTTATCAGGGCAACCCGTTGAGCCTTCTTGTCAAAGCTGTCCAAGTTGTAGACTCGCAGCATTTCTTCTCTAAGTCGTTCAGCTGCAAGGGCCAAATTTCTGGACTAAATAGGAAAACAGATATATAAAGAGCATGGAAAGAGTGTCTGAATACTCTTGAATACAATACCCAAATAATCACACGTCTTGCAGAAATTTCTCTAATGTGATGCTGAACCTCCACTTGGCTGATTTCGTGAAGTGGCACCATTACGCAGTCGAGTTAGACAACACAACGGTGAAACATTAGGTCTCGTAAGGGTTTGGTAATTATCGAGTCATCGAGATTTAATTTGCCACCAAAGAGGGGTTGTTGATAAAAATAAAATTAGTCACTAGATGCTGTAACGGTCGTCGAAAATGTTTCATTGATAAATTGAATAGATATCTTGAGAATAAACCGAAAACGACACAGTAAAAAAGAATTTAGCATTGATTCATCAGTTCATTTCAGGTATAAGTTCGGAGTTTGAACGTTTTCCAGTTGGATACGAAGGACCACTTAAGACTAACACACATAAGCAATTGGTATAAACTGATCATAAATCAAATCTACCAAAACCTTCAATCGGTTTAGCTGGCTACAGTTTTGTTCATGCAACTACCAAAAGGTTGAGTAGGATGCGTGAACAATGGCAACGTTATCTTATAAACGCAAACGGCATTTGAATTCGGATTCCATGCATACAGATGATGACGGCAACTTGTTGATCATGGGCATCATCATCATCATACTAGACTGACCGCAATACGTGAAACAAAAATGAGTACAAAGCCACATGGAAGGAACCCTTCAAATAATATTCACTGCCTAGCTAAGAGAAAACGTGAGGAGACAGGAGCGTGCTCGCTATAGGAAATACGTGTTTAAGACCTAACAATCCACATGTACGATTGAGGGATAAGCTTGCGTGCACAACCAGTGTTCAAATGACAAAAATGCTGGTTCTAAACAGACCTCATTCAGAAGACAAAGATTTAAGAACAAACAGATACACTTATCACCATCATTGTTTGATCCTCATGCCTAACTGACTCAAAACCAAAACATGAAGCTCAAACCTCTAGTTGAAGGTAAACAAAAGAAAGAGGATGGTATCTGAGGCTTTTCATATCCAGCTTTATTGATCGTGATCCATTTACAAACAGCCCAACTAAACAACCAAGAAATTCATATTACCGAACTCGATTATCCGCCATATCCCCTAACATTTCCAGAATGACATGCGAGGTGAGCAATCGGTAATGTACCGACACGTAAGGAAAGGTAGATCGTGTTCGTCTCTCTGACTGGGGTGACCGTGACATACCAGACCATCGAGTGGTAGTATTAAGTGATATGCCTTTGATTTTTCAAGTGTCAAAGGAAGCTGAGAAACCATCAGTAATAGGGGATGTCAAAACAGAGGCAGCATGGAACGCTCTCAACAGCTGGTAACGTAAAACCGGCAAGTTATGGGCCGAGGGGACACAGCAGCAACTGAACATACGAAATTATCGATTTAATTCTGACAAACTTTTCTGTTGTATTCAATTACATGGTGATTAAACCGAATCCATCTTATCTAATTGTTCTGAACTATCTAATCACCAGCAATTCCTGACCATGATTATGCAAAAAGTTGAGTAGGTCGACTGATAGACTCATTGTTTGACCAAGCTTTGTAGTCATAATTAGATTTTGTAAGACTGTTCGAACTAACGGTTGGTCTTTTGATATTTACACCATGGTACAGTACAGAATATGCTCAGCCATCAATATTTTGATAAGCAAAAAATAGAATGGTTCCCCCGACAAGATTCTCCTGAACAATGTTCGCAATTCTATAGAACCAGTATTTCATTTCCCGATATGTTTACTCGTGAAATAGATGGAACCGTTCCCTATAAATGTGACCTCCGAATTTTCATGGAGGTGAATATGACAATCATTGCTTGATGCCTTGGTAGTGACTTCAAAAAAGTATTACATCTATATTACCTTACTAGTCATAAAGCCGCAACACAGCCACCAGAGCGGCAATGACAACAAGACAGACAAAACATCATATGACAGTACCAAAACAAAGGGTAGAGCAATATGTAATTCAACGTGGCTGATCCACAAACCGCTGCACATACGCAAAAGCTGGAGGTAAGTTACATGGACCAACAAGGTTGAGTACTCGCGATGTCTGCAGTTCCTTATCCACTGCCTTATGGGTCAAGACTATCCACGTTAGTGCATTCTTAAATAGTTCAACTGTGCACAATGTCAGAGTAAAGGACTTGTTGCCAACACCGGACCAATTGAATCCTCACTGTTTTAGAAACTGTTGTTTTCATCCCATCGCACTTTCACTAAAGAACTTCATCAAATCAGTCAACCTCGGTTCTCCTGGACTGATTGACGTCGATGACATTAGTGCTGCGTACCAGCCGTGCACGTTGTCATATCACAGCTTCCGAGGGGGTGTTGCAGGCGTAACCCAGTGTTTCGGGTGACAGTTCACGTACATTTGATACCTCCCCTTACTTCCAACCATGACAAGGTACCTGGGACTAAAGGACAGATCTAACCATCATTTCCCTCACAACAGACATGAGCCTGACAAGAAAGTACTCTCGAGGAATGGACTGATCGAAAATGATTGGGTAACAATGGTCTACGATTACCATTCTAATCTTGGCTCAAAACTAGACCAGGATTGTGCTCCATGCACTCGAAATAGCACCTACAATTTTGACATTTTTCAAGGGGGGAGAATCAACTCTCTCGGATTTAAGAATTTAAGTTGTTTCGGTACAGATTATGTTTTCATATTTATGGTGAAAGTCTCATCGACACGCCCACCAGAATGTAACAGCTACAACAACTACATTCCATAGGTCAAGCATGACAAGCAACAGGACAGTTGAGTCAGCAACTAGAGCTTCAAATTTAATCAGTATCCGAAAACATTTTAAAAGTCGGAGATCGTTATGAAATGGTTTGTGAAGAAGCAATAAATATGTTGATACATCGCCCTACAAAAATGATTTCAAACCAAAATACTGGATAGCTGTTCCATATTTTGAAATGATTTACTTCAAACTGTTTTCATGGTCTTGTTCCTCACCCCGAAATAAGCTTACCGTGTTGGACGACTAGGTAAAATTCAATTCAGTCGTATGTTTATGGGTGATATTTAAAAATTTGGGGAAACGTCGACTGTATTTCGTTTGTGGGACCGATAGCGTCATCCCATTTTCACAATTTATAACGCCTTAAGTAACCCACAAGAGTGTCAAACGAGGTGTATAAATGTTGTAAGTATGCTAGACATCCTTACAAGCCTATTCTCATTGGTCCAATGCAATGCAGTTAATCCACTTCATGCAGCTATATCCGTTAAGAATGATTCGTCCAAATTGAACGGATGGCTAGGGAGTTTACTTAGTGCAACAACTAAATTAGAAGGCCTCCTTAATTGCGCACACTAGTTTGACTGATTGAAAGTTCATCATCAGCTGCCGAAAAGTTTCATACAGAAACTTTCCGCTTCAAGGATCATTTGTTTCAAACTGTCGTCAGCTGCTTCTTTTCCTTGTGATGCTGACGATTGTCGGTAAGTTCAGATCACGTTATAGTGCCCACTAGCGTCGCCGAGTAATTGCGATTAACCTCCTATTTCTGAGATACCCTGACTCCTTTTCGTTGGTTTATCAACACAACATTGACACCTGTTTTAGTAACTTCGTTCCTGTCCCTTGATCATACATATCTAACCACCTTGGTAAACCACCATCACGTGACTCTTTTGCTTTGCGCTTCCGTTTTCTCGTATGCACGTCTTGCTAATACCACACGAGGACAAAAAATTTTACGTGTCCAGAGCACGAGCATCTGCGTTGTAATGATTCAGGAGTTTGCCCCTTCTTGTAGATTGAACACTTCCATTTAGCTAAGCCGGTTTTCCGCTTGTATGCCTCGTGAGGCCTACAGATTTTGGGTCACCGCTATTTTTTCGGCAAACAATCCTTCTATTGTTCATTTGCCCTGGGACAAAATTTCATTGTCTTTGATAGCTGGGAGTTAAGCGAGTACACCGTAAAGCAAACGAAAAATATTTTTCAACACCTGCTTGAACCGATTTTCGACAGGCCGATGAAACCACAGTACGGCTGATTATTCAATGATTTCATTTGATTACCAGTCACTCCGTGATTTTTTGCCAGTTATTTTATTGAGCCAATCCTCTCGTGGATGACGTAGTGTCTTTCAACTGTGTTTGATACAAAGTTGCTAGGTCCGCATTCGAATTCAGTGCGTGAGCCATACTTCCTCAGTACGGTTTTTGACAATCCGTGGCTAGTAGCAATGCGTTTCATCTCAGTGTAGGCGAGTTCTGTTCTGGGATGCACAAAGCATTCACACAAAAAGTAACATATTTTGTTAGTTGTATTCTGATCACTAGAAACGTTCAATAAAAATGAGTCCACATTTCTTCATTTTCACTTATTTGGATTCATTGCGGGAGTGTGCGGTCTCCTGACTGTCATCCTCCAACAAGTGGCAATCCGTTTTAGCATATTTTACTTTCAGACAGTAGGTCATTTGTCTCGAAAGATCATGTAGTTTCGTGTACACAATGAGCGCCATTTTGTGGTAATCTGCTGCCAGTTTCCACAGTGATCGTTCCAGCATGCCCCCCCCCCAAGTGGGATATTATACCTCCACGTCTCTAGGTTGTCACCACCACTGTGATAAAGCCAACTTTATTCCATTAAGCAATGAGAGTTTAGATAGTTTGCTCTGACGCTCATTAGGCTCCTCCGGCCTTCTTCTTCGCAATTCTGATCCACTTTAAAAGGGCATGATCCGGTCTTATCGGGAATTATCAGCCTAATAGGCGTAAATTCCACTTAACCAGTTCCCGGAAGATTGCCAAGCATTGACTTACGACGGTTAAATAGTTACGTCATTCCAGGGACATGACTCTATCGGCATATGTCAATGCTCCGTTCTTCTGGTTATGCAGTGTTATAACGCCACAAGCACTGACATTTGTTACTGTAATGGACACTGTCCTTGCGTTCGGCAATACCGGAGCCAGTCATTTCTCGTTCACTTTCTTTTGCACCCTTTTGGGTGCTCTCTGGTTAGTGTTGGTACATTTGCACCCTTTACCTTTTCATAATACAGCGATGACTTTATAGAATGAAAGCTATTCACGGACCGACTGTAGTATCGTGCTCGACTGAAAATTGTCTGGGTGCTCGCTCAAATTTCGTAACCAAGACAAGCGTAGGTAAAATTACTTTCACAGCTTATGGCTTGATTTTATGCTATCCTTTCTCGTTTTTCAGCAACACTACAGATGACTGTCCGAGTTGTGACTTGCTGAAATTAACCACAAGTACGAAGTATTGAATCCATTTTAAAATAGTCACTAGGTGTGTGGTATTAACCCGCTTGTTTTGACTACAAATCAAATAAACATTTTCATGTGCCCCATAGTGTCCTGTGGGTTCATAAAGCGGACGAGTAGACATCGAACTGTACATGGTTGCAGATAAACAGAACGTCCGGCCGTCGTATGCATATCGAGTTTCATCATGAATGGGGCATTCTCATGATCCGTAAGTTTCACTGCATTTGCGTGTACACGTAGTGTAATCCAGATATTGTGATCAATTTCATCTGATTCAGTTTGATGAAAATATTGACGACCAACGGCACTAGCACAAATGCGTTACCTGTTGTCTCGTTCAATTCTCAAAAATTCACAGAAAAGTGAACCAAGTGTATAGATTGCTAACCTTCCCAGTAACGTTTTCAATCAGCAGATTCTGGTTTGTTAGCAAATAAATCTAACCTTCCCTCGTATAATTAAAAAGTGTTACATTTAATGGTACTTTTTCCAGGATCGTTCATAAGTAGCATATCCTTTTATTGTTAGAATTTTACCCGAATCAAATAAATTTTCGGTTTCAAAAAAGCGTTGCCATACCAAAAGGACTTTATTTCGACACCTTAGAGCGACTGCAAACTTTAAAAAACCTAGAACGGCCGAACATTTCCTTTACGTAATTGTCCTCTGATGGTTTTTTCTGTGCTCTTAATGCAAGAATCGGTCTCAACCGTATATGACTGAAATACAGTGTTTGCAAAAAGTAGAACGATGCATTCGTTGTTAACGTGCCCACCGTGTGATCGCAGAAAATCAAACTCGTAATGGGGTAAAGATCCACAAAGTAACTCAGCTGGAAGGGTTCCGGTGAGAATGTGTAAATAAAACTCGAAAGGTAATCATTCGTGGCCCAACTAAGTTGACTTTCTTGTCGTACACACACGTACTCTGCAACAAAAACGCAAATCCTTGGACAACTTAATTTGCAACGGGTGGTATTAGCCTTAGTACGGTAACACTAAACAGTACATTTTGTTGCGTATTTAGTCACACATTGATACCCACAGAAGTGGTTAAACTAACACTCAGATTTCAACACATATGTATCTCATAGACTTCACCTGCGAGTTGGAAACCAAAATCCTGAAAACTGACAAGGCCAATGTTTAATAAATTTTCAATAGTCCAAGCACAGTGCACATTCACACTGACAAATATGCTTATTTTTTTCTGCCATATGCACTTTTTACCGGGTTCATTCGTGCTGAATTTTCCCGTTAAAAGCCTTAGTGGCCGATACAGTCAGTATGCATAGGCTCGTATGGTATTTTACCCACCCCGAGCACTACAGCAGTAAATAGTTCATCAGTCATCTCGTTTCAGCACGATTATATAGAGAACCTAACAATAAGGAGTAAAGATAAGTACACTACGGAGTTGTGGTCTAAGATTACACATATGTGTTGAAAAGATTCTTGGTCGCTCTCGTAGTTTCTCACCCTTGTGGTCTTGTTGTCCAACCGTGTTGTTCGTATTCAAGGAAAACCTTGTGCGACACAACAATGGGTTCAAGTCAGTTTGATGAGAACCTATGCCAGCTGTTGTGACGGTTTGCGAAGATTAGGCCTGGTGTTTGTTTTTGATAAGTTCAGCACTTCTGGCGTGTTCTGCTACCGGATTGTGCCTGTCTCATTGTAAAGTTTACACAACGGATTATGTCCGGGCGACTTCAATCATCTTATCGCACACCAGAGAAACGAATGACCTCGACTGGCGGTCTTGCGCAGTGGATCACCCAGTATGGCAGAACAAGGCCATGGACATCAAATGATGACATAAGTACACACATGTCTGACTCAAATCGGAACAAACTGTTCTACCCTGGGCATTTCTAGAAAAAACTAATCAGACAATATCGTAAATCTGACAGTTTGCTTGAGAAATATTCGTAAATTTTACACGACTTATGTTTTGTAAACTCTGGGAATGATCGGCAAAAACGGAACTAAGTTCTAGAGTATACCACATCAAACGTATGTAGACAGTAAGGCTGTTAGTCGTACTAATCAAATGACTGTCACACATTCTCATGAAATCAACCGACGTTCAGTTACAGTAAGCATTCAAAGTTGCACACATTAACCTCAACACATTTGTGTAGTCTCCGCAGGATGTACAGTCGAAAAGATGTCTCCTGATGGTAGTATATTGACCACATTATAGTGGATCTTAGGTTTCAGAATACTGCTACAAGAATCCAGGTAGCAGCTGCAGCTGTTAGGGTGACTTGCGTGTTGAAACCTAAAGGGCTTCCGCTGACAACAAAGTAACCAACTTTCTCCAGTGTAGTGGAATGCTTGTGAACAGTATGTAGACTCCCTTATATCAGGGGAATCAAGCCCTCATTCTTTACACGAGCGACAAGCACGGATATCTTTTCTCCGGTTGTCGCTGTTTGAAGTCTATGCAGATTTCTAATGTGCTGTGGTCCGACTAACTTGAAGGAAACAATTCCGCTCTATCGATCTCTTCTAGCTGCATTGTGCAATAATTGAAACACCCAACCTCTGAATTGTTCAGCTTAATTGCGTACGGAAGTGGTGTTGCTCTGGTCGCTAACGGGATGGTTACCGAACGGTGACCCATGTAATGAGTGAAATTAACCAAGGTAAAGGCGCAGCACGCATACTCTAAGAGGTGTATTGATTCACCAACCGAGTTCACCAAGAATGCACAGGCAGTAAACGTTGATGCCTCTCACATTGGTGGAAATCGGTACTTTCAATAGGTTATGGTTCAGTACCCCGCGCTAAACTCGATGGCTCGATCCTAATCACCCATTCGCCCCACATCCGGTCAGGAGGCCACATGTTAACTGTCTCACTCACTCACGCAGCCTTGGCCTATTCTCAAGGTCAGAGACACCACGCGCTCCACAGGCCAGCGCGTGATTTAGCAGCCCTTGCCCCCTCTGCACGCATGGGCTCCGCTAGGCTTCACCTTCATTCAGCCGGAAGACAGTGACCTCATTTCCCCCAACACTGCGAGGATCAAGGCCACATGCACGCACACACGCGCGCATTGACCGAGCCAACTCCACTCGCGTTAACTTACAGGCTGTGACGCACGCACACGAATGCGCCTAAACTCGCAGAGACAACACAACCTCTGACGCCGCGTCTCCGACGCTGAACAAGTCAGCAACGCACAAAGGCAACGGACACGAGGACGTGAGCCACATCACGTGATCATGTCCCAGCAACACTGCCAACACACAGCATACACCTGGATATTGCTATCCACAGTTATCAACATGGTCATAATTTTGCATCGTACGTGAGTCTCCTGGTTTGTCTGTGTTCTAATCATTTTCTTGTTTATACTTATTCGTGTTACACACCTTACTACTTAAGTATGTACCCTTCTTTTGTTATATGTAGTTAGTGTTGGGTCATAGTTATTTATCTATAGCCCACACCATTGCCCTACGTAACAAATTCATTTAGGACGAGTCATCGCTTGTAAGCGTTCGAGTGAATAGTTCATTCTGTACGTGTGCTTAGGTGTGGTTTCGAATTGCACCATCACACAGTGTGAGCTGATGGCACTGGCATTATAGGAATCCTCTACCGCACTTTGAAAGGTAACCTGATCGAGGTGCACCTTTTTGAACCACGCGACCAACCAAAGACCGTGCGCGGAGTGGACGAGATTACGACACGCAAGTTTGACACCAACCGACCATGGTCAAGGAGCCAATAGTGAAAACGCTTGCGGTCTAGTGAATTTGCACACATCAAAGGGGAAGTGGGAACATATTAGAAGGTGCTATTCTTAGGCCGCTACGTCCTGCACGTGCAAAATGCGAGTAAATGCGTAGGATATAACTGGTGCAACTGCAATGTGGGGATATTTTGAAAGGGGTGAGGCACAATGGATGTGACATATAAGGAGGTTGAGCGTAGTACGTTCAGGCTTTTTTAAGGGAAACTAATCTGATGGAGCTGTACTGCAGTAATGTGCCAGATGCTGATATGTAGTGCTGACTTGATGGAACACAATTTAACACCACAGCGTATCTCAAGACAGTGAAATAAAGTAACAGCTGTGCAAGAAAATGTCTCGCATATGTGCAACTGGTTGGCGTAATGCCGCTGGTGTCATCTGAGGATGGTAGAACCATAACTGATCGACAGTTACTTCGGCTTAAACCTTATCATGATAATTACTAATCGGACCTGAAGGTCGTCGACTTTATCTTCGGAGATGCTTCACGGTCTGTTTGCCAACAGTCAATTTGCATTCTTTCACAAGGCCCACTAGTATCCTATGGACTTCAGCTACTCTGCTACTCGTTAATATAGGTTCTGCGCCTTCCTGTCCTTCAATAAGCAGCCAGTATAGCAACTTACTCAGTGTCTATCAAACGCTATTCTATCCCCCTGCTAATACCAGCACATGTCAGCAAGGTCCTGTTCACAATGCCATTGATCAGTGCTTAGTTGCAACCCCTGTCGCGTACTTCCTGCGTTCATGCGACTGGGAACTGCCAGTATCCACGGCTTGTGAGCTATTATTTTCGGCTTGCACCATATTATTCGTCAGGTCAACGTACGATCAGAAAGTGTATCAAACGGAAAACGAGCGTTGTAACGCTCCAACTCAATCGCGTTTGCGCAATGTGAATATGAGGAAATCAACTAATCAGATGAAGATATCCCTGTCTATAGACAAACACGCAGGGACAAACCAACGCACAAGACTAGGCATGTATCACATAATCACAGAGGAGTGTGTATGTGTGATGAATAAGGAACAATCGAACAAATATGAACACATCACTACCCGCTGGCACTACTAAGTAATATGTAAAAAATAGTAGGTTCATTTTCCTTAATCCTCTTGGATTATGCATTTTTCGCCTCGGAAGTAAACATCCTGTTAGGGTCAGCGTAAACCTGACCCGAAAAACGCGATTTTGCTGTCAGAAATCAGATACCTCAAGCCATTACTGAGACATGCATCGGCATGAAACTCAAATATTTCTTC
>JTDE01021768.1:25744-46118 GCA_014338405.1 Paragonimus skrjabini miyazakii | reverse complement strand
TCCGTGTTCTAATTGGTTCTTTTCGTTCGTAGTTTTGGGGGCCAAGCTGAAGGGGCTTCTATTCGCGTTATTCGTTCACCGTTGTTCGTATCATTTATTCGCGTTCGTTTTCAGTTATAGCACATCCCTTTGAATTTGTGTGTAGTGTACGATTACCATAAGCTAGCGGGTTTTTATGAATATATTGATATTGCTTCTGTAGACAGATTCATGGATTTGTTTGCGGTCGATTAACCCGGTAGCATCACGCTCAGTTTGGGCAACGTGCGGGTGATAGTGGAAGTAACACAATACATGGTTCTTAGTTTTGCCGTTAATGAGATGTCCCATCACACAATACGCCTCGGTTTTCTCGCATTGTCCCAACACCAGGCAAGTTGTATTACACCTGTTGCATAGCAGTCAGTGATCTGCGTGAATTAATGTAAATCTTGTCAACGTGTTGCAAAACCTTAACAAAACTTTTGCGGTTATCGTTTACGAGAACCGGTTCCCTTCGGTATGAAAACGTACAACTCAAATGACACTCATTAGATGAATCAGTGCGTTGCTATCGTGTGTGACCAGCTGAACACAGCCCACACATACGAAACCGAAGTTGAGACAGGGTGACTATCGCTTAAACACCCGGTACTTAGTGGCACTGTTCTTAAAATCAAGTGCGAATCAATTTTGAAAATTCTGCTTACATTTTTAATAATGACCATCACACTATAGCAGAAAATGAGCTAGTAAATAAAAACAACGAACCATAGTTCGAATACTGACATATAGGCGAACATAAGTTTTCGAAAATTCATCTTCAGGCCGGTACAGTTATATAAGGAGTTAATGGAGTTAGATCGAGATGTCGATCAGACTTATGACAGAGAAACCAGGTCACTGGTCAGTCAGTTAGCGATGGCTTGATTGGTTGGTTACGTCACGCTTGCCCATTGGTCTGACCGCACCAGTTGGCCATCGATCCGATGGATTTGTGGCCATGGTAGGTGCAGCGCCTGAACACACCGTTTTTTTATGACATAATACCGGGTCAAACAGCCTGATTCTAATAGCCTCGGAAACATATGTTCACCTATATATCTCTATTCTCACTATCGTAATGGGCATATTTGAAACGATGAGATGAACCATAGTTCGTCCAGTGACTTTTTAAAGGACAGTAATAATCGACTGGCTCAAGTGAGTAACTGACCAGTGAAAATAGCAGTGGTGTTCTCAGTTGGGTTTTAGATTGTTTGACAAGCTTGTCATTTAGGCTGCAAACGCTTCATCACCAAACTAGACGGTATCGCAAGGACATAGGTGTTTCGACCTGTAGGCCTTCACGCCCAAACTCATACGCTCTAATAACGTTTTCAGGCGAAAGGTTTGGCTCGGCAAACAGCTAGTTACCAAAATTGAATGCATCCACTAGTGTTGAATATACGCTATCAGTTCAGATACGGAAAGTTTCACAGATAATTTGGTTGTACAAGTATAACTTACACAGGTGGAGTACGACTGTGATGTTCGAGTAAAACTTGACTACAGATGAGGAAAACAGCCCAGTTTCTCAAAAACTGCATAAATGAAAAAGATATTATATGAATGGGCAACGAAATAAGTGGGCAGCTTCAATACAAGTTACCCGCAGTGATAGTAATCCGAACAGTCCATACATTATTAAACGAGACACATGGAACTAGGAACAAACCTCCTGTATTTTTAATTCTCTTTCTTCCAAAAGTTTTTGCACATGTTCTTCCTTCTGCTTTTGAATTGTCTCAGCAGTTCTACGCCATTCTTCTTGTCTTTCTTGTATTCTAATTTAGAGAGAAAAAGGCAAGGCTAGTGTGCTAAACCTAATATCAGAATAACGATCGTGAGAAGTTCGGTAGGTTATAGTAGAAATGAACACATTAACAATCCTGAAAAAAACATCTTCCTACACACAGACATTGCCTTGGTTGTTATACCACTACTTGTTAAGAATCATGCTTTCGGCTGGATTCGAATTCGCGACAGAAAAAGCATGCCCAAACGCAGCAAGCGCTCTACCGGCTGAGTTACGAAGTCACGCTAGGAGCTCGGAAATTTCACATTTGGACTCTGTTACCTACCTCTCTAACTGTATGATATGGAATCTACGAAATGATCGAGACACCCGACTGCCTCGGAGAATTTATCAAACGGTCCATTACCAGTTAGTAACGTAAATGCTTGCTATTTGATTGGGTACTCATTTGGGTTTCATAGCTAACTGCAATCAAGAGTGACGACTTTGCAACTGTCTCTTGCTAATTAGAAGTGCAACCCTCAGTGAGTTTATTCGGATTACTTGCCTTTGGGGATGTAATGCATACTTCATTATATCGACAACTTACTATCTCACTCCAGTGTAACAAAAACGTATACAAAAATTAAGTCTTCAAATACATTAACTTTCTTTTGGCATGAAAAAGGGACAGAGAATAATGTGAAGCTATTTGCTGCTAGATATCTTCACCAATTTGCATTCAAATAGTCGAGATCAAACTGTCCATACTGTATAACAATGATCATTTTTAACGTAGTTGGCACAGAACACAATGTCTATGAAAAGAAATAAACATATGGTTATACGTATGTTTACCAGCGTGCCAAGAATTATAAGGATTTAAATGTTACGGAGAAATTTCCACCTAATCAAAAACCTAAGGAGTGATATTTCGTCGATCTTTTAACGGCGATCGCATTGCGAAAAGTCACGCATGCATGTGTGCCGGAGTGTCTTGATTAATGCAGGAGAATAAAAAGGGTTTTCAACCACAACCTTTCGTTCAAGAGTCTGTACGACGAAACAGTAAGTAACAATCGATTAAGATCAGTACTCCAGGATAGAAGATAGACTTATTACAATCTACAACCTGAATTTCTGGAATACTGTATTAACACGCCTTGGATGGGCGTGAGTATTCTATAGTCTATTTTAATTTAACAGGAATGTGCATGTTATGTCAAGGTTCAGTATCTTCGTGAAAATAACGACCAACCCGTTACACCATCACCATCATCAGCATAGACAATAATGCATCAGTGATTAATTGATATACAATCAGGAGAAGTAAAGTAAAATGAAGGAACGGGAGGCCAACGCTAAAAACACCTAAATTCAAACAATCAACATCAAGGTAACCACACCTGTGCAAACACAAAGCCAGGCTGCTGTATGTGAAAGTAGCGTGTCATCAGCAAGACAGCACATCATTGCCGCCTTCATTGTCAGGCCCCATTAAATGCACTCGAGTCACGGGCAACAGGGACAAACAGCAACAATATTTAAGTCGCTGAACTCGAGTAGCCTCAACCTCTCCTATCGTCTCTAACCACCGTGAGGCAGGAAAACTCTAGCTAAACAGATTAATCACATCTTTTTGTACGTCTTCAGTTTGTTACGCCAGATTTTTATCTGTCCCCATCTCACCCTACGCCAGTCGGTCGAGGAGTTAACAAAAGATGATCGGTGTGACAGACGAGTAACCGGTATCTTCAGCACGTGCATAGTTGAAAACTGACCGAGTAAGCTCACTCGACACTTACTACCAAATAACCACTTCTTCACACCACCTAAACGTACCGGTAGACGTAATCTGAAGCACACGGTCAAACGCAGACACTGATGACCAACTGGTCAAAAACGGTTAACGTCTTATAGACTGAGTGGTCAAGATGGGCGACAATAAACGAACACAGCTCTCACAAACGCCTTATATAAGCGAAACTTGAGCCACAAAGAGATGCTATTGTTGCCAAAGGTGACCCAAGTTAGCTAATATCGCCATCGCCTAGAAGAGATGAGCTAGTGTTTCATTTTCTAAACTTCAGCCACTGATGATGTAACTTCCCAAATACTCATTCATTCGTTTACACACGGTGGCAATGAAGCTGGTCAGAAGATACCGAGGCTCGATCCACTACTTATCATAAGTGTGACGTGAAATAAACTAGCGGAAGACAAATTTATCAAAAAAGGGAAAGAAACTGATAAAACATGCTTAAGTAGAAGAATTAAAAATAGTATGAATGCATGTCCACTGTCCACTGCTGCACGTTTTCATTTCAGACAGTGTTTTTTAACCGGCAGTTAAAGTGATCACGAGGCCCCCAGCAAGTCGAGTGACACCTATCCATTTTATTCAACGGAATATTCAGGACCTTCATATTTCGTCACCAGGTCGTTGCTTCAATTTGGCAAAATTCGGAGTTAATGGGACACTAGTCAGGAACCTTTCATTTTCCGTTGAGAGTATTATTGCACGCAGTATTCAAATGGAGAAGTATTGGACAAGGGACGGCAGTAGACATAATTTCACGGCAAAGTTTCTACCTAGCTTTCACACACTTTAAGAAAATAGCGTATATATACCACGGCGTGGATTCGAACTTCGGTCAGGTTTTCATGAAGCAACCATGCTGACCATTGCGAAACTGATTTCACATTAGACACGAGTGAATTATCATATGCAAATGCTTAACCACCTCAACTTGTGAATAACGCTCAAAAAGGTTGCCTCATGAAATCACAGCCAGAGTTTTAATTCAGATTGTGCTAAGGAAATGCACAATTAACAAATACTAACAAGAGTGGAACTCGAATCCAGGGCTATATCGCGACAACGGCTGTCTGAACTGCCTATAGGAATGAGAAGACTATGATCAATTGTGAGTGATGTTCAATTCAGGATAACCAAAAATCCCTCACTACTTATCAGTAAAAAAAAGTCTGTCGACATGGGCGGCTAACTGTGTAACATCACGGGTGTATAGTGATAATTCTAAATAATGTAAATGGAAAGCATGGGAAAAGTGTGACTCGGAAGTGAACTAGTACTCAGTACCGTTTGGGTCTGATTCAAAAAACTAAACAGATGTGCATTCCAATAAGTATGTTTGAGTGAGACCACCTACTGTTTTGCATTTTCTTTAATGTGTTGCTCCTTTTGCCGTCTCTCATGCACTTTCCGTTGTAGTTCTTCACTCAGACGCATAAAGGCTCGTTCCCTTGCTTTCTGTTGAGTCTGCCAGTGAGAATTACCAATGATAGTATGTCCGTAAACATGAATGACAAATATATAAATCATAGCAAAATTTCCGCAAAGCACAGTGGACAAAAGGAAATGGCTACTTCTTAAGGGGTAGAAACTAATCGAACAAAATGTCATCATTATGACGTTGTTCATAGTGCCGCATGTGAATCTGAAGGCTCCTGGTTCTATTCATATAACCATACGTTAACAGTCGATTCAACTAATTTCGAAAACTGAGAGTAAAAAGTATTGTTTCTGTGGAGGGTTATTGTTTACAACTCCACAGTTTTAATATTACAGCCTTGGTTTGGAAAAGTGGCACACGATTTAGTTAACCGAGTCTATGTTCGAACTCTTTCAATTTGAACTATTGTTAGTGACTAGTAAAACCGAGAGAGCTCATAAGATGTAAAGCTGTTCAGTCGAGTATTTCAATCTATCAAGGAACGATCAGAATTCAAAACTCAATGGATAAGTTAAGTTCCCTGTTTGTGAAATAAAGCGTTTGTTACTATTTAACATATAAGGTTAGTTGTGGACTAAAAAGTGTCAGGCTGCCCAAGCTTCGACAGGAGCATCAAGAGCCATCTAATCTAAACCCCTACCCCATGACTGCCATTAGAGTTTATTAGCCAGTAATCAATCAATAACTGTTATCGATCTTCCGGGAATAACACCGCGCTCCAATGACAGTAAAAATGCTAACATGTTAAATTCATTAAGTATGGTAGACGCCGGCATAACTGTGACATTCTTAATACTCCTGGAAGCAATATAGAAGGTTTTCGAAGGAACTTAAGATTGGCTCGTGGTAGCTCGTTTGAGGTTTAGTTGAAAATTCTTCATCAGAGCAGAAAGAAGACATGTTGCGATATGTTAACATTTCATTTACTCTCATCAGTCGCAAACGTAAGACATGCAAGTTATATACATCATACAGATAAAGACAGACAGGGATTAGACACGCCTACAAGCACCCCACATATTATGTAATCACGATCATGGCAACCCGATAGGTTGCCTCAACCACTTTTGTATATAGCTTGCATGTTTTACGTTTGCAACTGATGAGAGTAAATGAAATGTTAACATATCGCAACATATGTCTTCTTTCTGCTCTAATGAAGAGGTTAAAGGGAACTCAGTGTTTCAAAGAACATCATCCAGCGTGGATCGGAACAGGCTTGACCAAATCCATCAATAGTGCAGTCGTCGTGAATTTGGTGTATACTGATCATCGGGTTGACTACATTTGGGTGTTCGGTGTTGCCTACATAGTTCCGCTCAGCTACCCCAAATTGGTCAGACAACGGATGCTGCCTACTGCTGAATTGGCCGTTATTCCATGTTGTGTTTACACCAGAAATTCGCACAAGCCCTGCAGATGCCGTGGTCAATGATCACATCATCGGTCTGCATGCCCATCCAAACTTCAACCGATAACTCTGTGACGTAATGGTGAGTGGAACTCCAAACCACTCATCGTTAACCCTAATGATCTACTCTCTGAATTACTAGGTCACAGATGTCTGGATATTTTGTGACACACCAGGTGATCCAATAACATTTTTCTAAACCTGTTTGTCTTGTTTACATATTGATTGGATTTCGCTAAATCCATATAACTGCATTGATCTGGTAATGGAGTATCGAAAATAGTGGTTCGCCACGGTTTCTTTCTACGATTCAACGGGAACTTCCGCGAGAAAAAAGAAATGGTAAAATAACCTCATTTACTTGATAGTTTGCCATTTGAAAGGCGCTTTTCACATATATTCACCAGTGTTTAAAAATATCGTTTCGATCAGGCAACTTAAAAGTTCACTGAATGCCTTAGACAGTTTGTTACGAATACAAAAAATTGTTTATCTAAGATGGTTTCAAAATGACATTTATGGTAACGACACAACTAATGGGCACTTTAAAATTGATTCGTGTCACAAGACAAGCAATAGAACAGGAGAGTGTGTTCGCTGATTGATGTACTTATAAGTTTGCCGACCACCAAACTTACAAGTTCACGTGCCTCTTGGAGGTCTCGTCGATAACTTTCAAGCATGCTGTCTAGTTCACGTCTCCGATTTTGCGCCTCACGAAGACGTCGCTCTCTTTCATAACTGCATAAACGGTCGATCAAGACAAAAAAGAATGCATAATGTTTCGTTAACACGTCTTCGGCCAAACGTCTATCATGCAACAATTTGGGTCCATTTTAAAGTGAACCGGATAGATTGAGGGTCCTTAGGTTTCTAGGTATTTCAGTGTACCAAAAAGCCCGTTGCTACAAGTGTTCAATGTGACCTGTGGACGAACACTGTCCTTTGGTTACTTCTGACAGGAAGACAGCTGTGAGTTTGATGCCTGTAGTGAACTGGAATTTGTTCCAACAATGTATTGAATTCAGTTTTTATCTAATGAATTACGAAGACAACAGTGAGACATTTGTAAAGGTGACGATCATGCGTATCACAGTGTATTGTAGAGTGATCTTTATCGCAGGATATATTCGCGCAACCCAGGCGATACTCACATCGATACTTACATCGTTCTGACCTGGAAGCCTGTGTTTATTTTGTCAAAGGTCTGACATAAACAGCAATAAATATTAACACCGATAGTGATACTCATATGTAATACAGCAAACATACAAAAGTGGATGGAAAGTTGAGATTTCTGATAACCCGGCCAGAATAAACCGATTTTTGTCAAGATACCCACAGTCTACAGGTAAACAGTTCAGCTGTAGATGAAAATAAGGCGGGGACTGCAAAAAAATAGCAGCCTTACTGAGCTCTCCATTGCTCGCTTCATTCGTTTTTTTCTTGTTTATAGCCGCATTTATTTTAGTAAACCAAGGGTTTCGTTGTGTTTTAGCCGATTGCATTGCGTACAGCAGACTAAAACACATATAATATTGCAGTCGAAACTGGATTTATACGGAAGTGCCAAAAGTAAAATCCGCTTTTTGATGTTTTCTAAGCTAGCAGTAAAGCGGATGAAAACGTACATCAGGTTCAATCAGTTGTTAACCTCCAAATGAAAAGATTTGAAATCGTTGAACTGCCAGCATTCAAACTATTTATAAAAGTGGGTTAGTAGTGTACTTTCAGAATTTCTGACAGAAAAGACAAGAGATCACTTACTGTGCGATTTCGAGGCTCCGTTGTCGTTCTCTCTCATTTTTCTCTACAAGTTGTTCAGCTCGTTTCTCCCGATCTTCCAGGGAACTTTTGAGACGCTCGGTCTCTTCGCTGAATTGAGGGATTGATTGAAAATGTGCATAGCTTATGGTAATCAAACTGTTCGGAATTAGCTGAAAAGATTATCTGGTTTAACCAAATTTGATAGACACAGAAGTTCAGCTTCAAACCCTAGTTGTCTCAAACGCTATTTCTATGAGCTAGTCAATTTGATGAAGAGTCAGGACTTCGCAGATTACTGGCGTTATTGAATTACTTTTCAACTCTACAAAAGTAAGCATGATATTCCGAAACTTTCGACTGTCATATTGAGGCAGCTCGATGTCACCTCGGATTTGCAAACTCATTTCCGAAAACGTGTTACAGAAAAGAACCAACTGTTGATTATGTGCAACAGTGCATTATGCTTATCGTCAAACTAATACACTACAAACAGTTCTACTCGTGTGTGGATTCGTACAGTGGAGATAACCTCCACCAGCTTACAATTCCAAATATATCGCTTTACGAGCTAAGGCTGATATTCGCAAACTTATCGGTTCTGGAGGCACCGTTTGTGATGGTAAGGGTTTACATTACTGATATGTAACCTGTTCATCTCGAATTAGTCTGTACAGAGATAGTGTGCATCAGACTGACAATTTTACACTTCCTTCAATTACCACTGAACTACCTCCACAGAGGGTTTGTAATGGTGTATCGTAACCGCCTCAGCAAAAGGTAAGGTATGCTTATTGGTTAGGCGACACGACACGAAAAGCTTTCTCTAATTGAATTTCATTTTTCGTCTTTTCCAAATATCGTATGCTAGAAGACTGGACAGTGTCGGTTTTGTTGTTTACTAATCACTTTGTAATGTGCTCCGATACCCTCTCTTTGTGTACAAAAACCAATAGTAGTTAATCTATCATTACCAGGGTATTACGGGTTTGTAGCCATGAGTTTATGTTGTTTGTCAAGCAGTTGTTATTGTAATTTGAATGTTTTAGTTATGCCGTTCACATGTTTTCTTCTGTCTCTTGTCTCAAGCTTACACTTAGGCTACCTATTAGCTTCCATTTATTCCCGCATGCCTCGCCGTTTGCATCGACAGTCCCTTACGCGACCTGTTTAGGATTTGATTTGTTCCTGACTATTGACGACCCATTCGAACATGACTAGTTCTGGGTGTTGTTCTTATTGCATCCGATGACTCATTCCCATTTTAAGCCTATTTGAATTATTGCATGTTAATTGATCATACTCCGTGTATCGTAACCGAGGAGATCGATCAAAATGTTTCTACAGAGTAAACCTAACTTGCCCGTTCTAGGATCAGCATAAGCTTATAGTTATAATGAATTTAGAACCATACTTGTTATTAAGAAGGTTTGATGCAGAACGGCTGGTGCATGTCGAAGGTCAGAAAACTAAAGGCTGTTTTTGGACTACCTGAATGCTGAATCACCAACGGCGGTAATAACACTAAGCAACTCATTCACAACATACATATTGATACATTTGAAACTCATAAGTAAACTGCTTGTCTCCAATCTATCCAAGCTCATGTGATCACTTGGTTGTTCTTGCTGCTGATATGTAGGCTCATTCACGGCAAACAGATCAGACACCTGGCACAGTGGGTTTACACATGTACATAAGTTATCGGTATTCGACCGCCCCTGTCTCTACCAAGTAGCTTGCGGCTGTCGTGCGTAAAGAGCAAATAACCAACTCCTACTACAAACCCAACTCACCACTCCACATTGTGTGATACGATTATGGGTACAACTTCAAACTACTGGGTATAACTACAGTTGATAGGTTAATTGAACCGTTCGACCATGGTTATCTGTAATGTCGTAAGGTCTGCCAAAGACCAATGGTATGTTGCTCAAACTCTCGTTATTTAATGGATGAGATTCAATAGAGAGAACAAAGTAGTAAACATTGTTGGCTTTGCGTATTTAACGGTCAGTTTAATCGTAACAATTCAACTTACTGATAGTAATACTGAAAATAGTGGTAGTGATAAAAAGTGTATAACAGCATAGCAATCGTAATCTGATGAAGAAACCGGTTCTCGACAGCAACTGTTTGCCACCGATTTCTTCGCAAATTTAATGTATAAATAACGTTTTGTTTTTATTCATTCATGGTTACGCATAAAAAAATGGAAACTTGCCTGTCTCGTGGCGATTTTTGTATATTTGATGTAATTGGAAAAAATGTTAATTCCAATGGTAACTCACATACGTTCACTCTCAATAGCATGCCTTCGAAGCCAAAATTCACTTTCTTTGACCAAGGATGCATTTGATGCACAACGCTGAAAGTAAACGTAATTGGGGCTGATCATATATGAAGAGATGATCAGGTTAGTTTAACAGCAATGAGACAGTAGTGGTTAATATGATGCTCCTTCCTCAAACATCACGATTACTACTGATCACATACAGTCGGTCGGTGGAAGAAACTTGATCCCGTAATGCTTCTCTTCAACGGTGGATCAAGCGAACAATTTTAAAGCTCTGGTTGAGTGCCAATGTTGTTCAGTTTGCACCAATCAAAATCTTCCATCACTCTGCCACTCTGAGTAACCACAAATTCAATAAAAACTCTGTGTAGCCCCGACTTGACAGTTCGGTTTACCAATTCAGTTTATACTTTCGCTTACGTCAAAGTAACAGAGAAGCAGGAAATGGAGTGCATATGTCAAGTAGTAGATGGAATCAAAAATATTTACTGAGAGAAAAACAACAGCGAATAACCGGTAAATAGTAGATTTGGCCGATATAACTTGAACATTACTTACAATTGCTCAAGGCTATCGCATCCCCGTAGAACTTTCAGTTAGACCCTTACGAAAGGAAACATAATACACAAGTTTCACGCACGTTTGACTTCGTTAGAAATGCATATCCTTGGCACTGCCGAGATTAGAATCCCGGCCACGCTTTCATGAAGCAACCATTGTGGTCACTGCACCACTGACCTCAAACTAGGCACGAATGAATTGTCATATATAAACGTGCAATCATATTGGACTGTGATTAGTGTTAAAGTTGCCAGATCACTCTGCGAGGATAAACAGCAAAAGTACTGTTAACTCCGAACGATGATCCCACGACTAGGACAGACCCTAACAAGAGCGAAACTCAAGTATACTGCCTCTTATCGAGGGCGGTTGAATGGAAAGTCGATGAGAATGCAGTAGATTTGCATCTCTGAAAGCGTCTTTCGTAACTGGGTTGAGGTCATATGTCGTGCAGATCATGGCCACAAACTTGATATGTATCACGTAATAATACAGACTGTCAAAGAGAGGTTAGATGAAAACAGTGTGGCTGCATTGGATGATGGATCGTAACCAGTTGCATATTTCGTCAAAAATATTATCACTGAAATTTATTGTGTCGAACAGTTTCATTAGTGAATTCTTGTGTGCTGTTGTCCGAGATTGAGCATACAAGAAACATGCACTTATCATCCTTAAATCCACCGAATTGAAGCTTTGTAACCCGTAAGGCTCCACTACCTGTCATGTTGTTGGTCCGCCAGGAAGTGAGATAGAAAGGCCCTCGACATGATTCTCTAGTTCACGCTGCAGTTCCTAGGACATTGCGCACCTCTAATCATCGGTGATATTCATAGGGGCCCTGAATGACATGCAGTGATGGGTGTGCCACGAAGCATCTCGTTTGCATAAGTAATCACTAGTTCTTCAGTTGTATCGTGTACAACAGTAACCTTGTCGTTTGGCTGAACTCGGCAAACACCACGACGCTGTTTACAAAGTGAGCGATAAAATAACACTGAATGTGGAAAACTAAGTCTGGATCACCGGATCGTCAATCATCATTTATCCTTTCATGCTAAATTAACTGCGAATAGATCAAAAGATGTGTTAGAATGTAGTTCGACTGTGGGTAGCAGACTATCCTGCTGAAATCCATGGACTGTGGATCATTGCATAACACTTAGACACTTCACCCGAGAGCCAGCGTTGAAATCGTTGATCTTTAAAATAGAGTAAAATTTAAAGTCAACATAACCAATAGATTCGCTTAATAATTTTTGTGAACATTTAGATCTTACTTGGAAAAGGTGGATAGTTTATTTCACACTTGGGTCCGCAAGTTTTAAAACGCTTCATTGCTTATCAGCATACTAATTTTTTGAAACGAAAATAAAACAGTATTTGATATAAAAGATTAACTACCATACGACCACGAACAAGCTGTGTTATAGCGGATAAAAACAAACATTTTATAAGATCGAGCTACCATTTTGCTGTTTTATTTCTTTCAAGGTTCAGGACCGCCTTCTTCTGTAAGTATAGTCACCCAGTAGAGAAAATCACAACAGCAGCGGTTTTCCTCCTTGAAAAATGCATGCCGACCACTCGTGGGGCTCACACTGTGGTTGATTCGTAATGCCTGTAATCCCTGAACTCCTATGTGAATTACACATCAAGCCACACTTCATATGGGTCAGCCAATATCCTGTCTGGACTGGAGAAAGTATGCCACGCTTTGACACTACGGGTTACACCGTACCTTTGAATTCCAATCTTAAGTTGTTGAGTGATATAACTCACTGATATCTCACCGCGCACTATGCCGACCACACTTACGAGTGGTGAACTTAGACCGTCACAAACTTATACTGAAATCGGTTAATAGTACTCATAATGAATTGTCAAGTTTGTTCAACGGTGAATAAACAGTAGTTCTTGACAAAGACCTACCCGGATGGGTCCGTCACCAGTTTGTCGTTCCGACGAAGAGATTCCAGGTTGAATTCTGTAAGAAGACTGTGGCCTGGTTTTCTGAAAGAAGCAAATCAGTTGGCTGATGATAAATTGGTCATGAGTGCGCAGTTAACACTAGAGTGATAAGCGGACGGATTGCTAATTTATCGGTTTACCTCATTTTCGAAATGCGTGGCAAAAATTACTCAGCATGACTCCTCAATGTGCCCTCATATGTCATCTGTGCGTCAACATATCCATGTAGGATATACACCAAGTTATCCGACTGTAAACGTCTACTGGCCAGTAGTATGATTGTGGTTGATGGCACAGTGGTCCAGCAGAAGACGGTAGCAAGCAATGAGCAAACTTTCCAGCCTCGATCAAAATATAAGAAACTAATGTTCGAAGACTAATTACAGACTGAACACCACCTTCATTTGAGCACAGCCCTCGCGTTCGGTTCAGAGGCTCTTAGGGTCACTCCAAAAGAAAGCACTAGACCTGAGTTTTGTTTCTGTTATGGTACACCGGTAGTGCACATCGTCGTCCGGACAATAAATTACACCCTGGCCCTTGTGACTGTGAGATCAGTGTGTTGATAGCAACGGCATTACAAAATGAACAATCTCTGATAAGAGCAAAACTTAAGGATGTTGGTTTCAGGCGAGGAAAGTACATCCGGATGCAAAAAATGATTCGATTATGAGTGGTACACAGCCTGTATGAAATCGAAATCTTCACCTATTTATGACATCTTCCTGGTTAATAGTCTCGGGGGGACATATAGACGAGGGCTGCTCCGAGTTTCCGTATCACCTAATCGATACTTTTATCATTTAATAATACTGATAAGTAGTGTGGCAGATTTAATAATATAGGAGAGACCTAATTGTGAAAAAGCTGGACTTCGGCTGGATTCGAACCAGCAACAAAAACAACATGCCAAAACGCGGTAAATGCTCTACCAGCTGAGCTACGACGCCACGCCAGAAGCTCAGAAATTTCACATTTGGGCCTAGTTACCTATCCAACCAACTGTGTCATATGGAATCCACCAAATGATCCAGCCGATTGACTGCCCAAGCAGGATTTCTCAATCAGTTCACGCTGGAATCCACGAACGTCACCGATGAGCATTGACATTGAATTACTGATAAGTAGTTTGACAGATTTGATAATTTAGAAGAGATCCAACTGGTGGATTCCATATGACACAGTTGACTGGGTGGGTAACTAGGTCCAAATGTGAAATTTCTGAGCTTCTGGCGTGGCTTCGTAGCTCAGCTGGTAGAGCATTTACCGCGTTTTGGCATGTTATCTCTGTTGCCGGTTCGAATTCTGCCGAAGTCCAGCCTTCCCGCAATTGAGTCTCTTCTAAATTTAACGATTTTCAAGTTTGATTTAGTCAACTTGACTGGTTCTTAATTAAACCTTCAAACAATTGACGTTATATACGAATTAGAATAGCACTTCATTAGTTCGACTAAAAAAAATAATCCTTTATAGTGAGACGGGCCTGCCGAATAATCTTCTACTATCTAAGTCGGCGTCACAATAAATGCACAGAAGCACTCATCACATACTTTGTACATGATGTTTCAATCTAGGTTTGTTTTTCAACGGCTTAGTGTTGTTATCCCCTAAAAATTTCCCACCATTCTTGAATGTTCTGTTACATTGAAGAGGTAGAAAGAGTACATCGCTTAAACAATTGTGACAAACGTTGAGTAAACAAACACTGTTCCTAAAAAACATTACTGACCACTTGGTGGCCTCAGTCATTACGAAAAGATGTAATTATAGAATTACAGTACCTATGTAGAAATTTTATACAAAACGATGAAACTAACATGGAACGTCATATTATTTCACAAATCTTCTCTTACAGTCCTGAGGATTCGAGCAAATAGCGTCCAGTATTTTACAACAAACAATGGTAAGATGTGACTCTCACCTGACCGGAAATCATGAGGCTGCAAGTGGTCTGTTCGGAGACTTCGACAGGTCTCGATCGAGAGGTCTGAGCTGCATACGCTAAACATCGTTGATGTGCCAGCTTGAGCCGCTTCGCCTCCTGTAATTGATCGATGTGTTACTTATAAATAACATTGAAATACTCTGGAGACTTCGAAATTAAGTCTTGTTCTAAATGAAAATGTTTTGATCCTCGTTGATACGCGCCATTAATGCCAGGTGAAATTAAAAAGGGCACGGAGTATTGTACTTCTTGTGTTCCCCAGATCAGAAAGCCTATATCCTTATATTGTTTCAATATATAATGCTAAACAAGCCATACAGCCACCGTTCCAGGGTGAACAGACCCTATTGTGAAGCAGTTATGTCCGTCCATTCGATAATCCAGTTTCCGCAGATGACCCCTAAAAAGTTAAACTTTGTTTAGGTAGAGAAGATCTGTTAGTGAATGGCTCGGAGTGTGGCGCATTCTGTGGATGAGAGTTAGATCATCTCTGTGATGCCTGTAAGTCAATAAAGATCCACATGATTCCGCTAGTCTCTTTGGACAGATGAGTTGCCTGAGTCCCATAATTTTTTCTATTGACCAGTCTACGAAAACCTTCAGAAAAAGAATGTCTGTATGCTTGATGCTAGGCTTGGGTAGATTATGAATAAGAACTCAAAGGGAGTCCTCAGGGTGAAAGATGCCATAAACTATTCTTAAGTGATACAAAGTCCTCTGTGTACTTTTAGACATTGATGCACAGTTTATAGAAAAAAACACAGTGTGTCTGTATCTGGATTCCCTAGGGCGCGGTTGTGATTGCATATGAGCAATCTAGTATCGCCAAAGCAGCAGCTGACACAGCTTGGAAGACATAATGTTAGGGCGCCCACCCTGTTACCGTCCCAAGGCGCCTCTGCCGTGAGAAAGGAAAAAAACGATTGACTTTGTCCTAGTTAGCGGACCTGCACAGAGCGGCCGAGAGGGTGGCCTTGGCTAGTTTTCACTCGTCAGACTTTTTACTCCGTTTTGCCCATTAGTGAACCTAACTAATTTTTCCGAGAAATGTCCTTCTCTTTTTATGATTTGGAAATGTCCATATGGCCACTGCGCACCCTATAAGTACGTTTGGCCTTGTCGCCTTGGTCGCACACGTTTTGGGGCGGAACAAAGCTCTCTTTTTTGTTCGCGTATTGGGAGCGAAACGGGGACAGTCGCAGTACTTTTCAGGACCGAGATTTCCGTGTGAATTGTTAACGGGAGGAGAATCCGAATTCTGTCAAGCGCATTACGATAGCAAGGACGAACCAGCGTATCGTTTAGGAGGGTTTACAACACATAAGCGCCTGGTTTCACGTTTACTGACATTAAATTGTTAAGTTTCTTTTCTACGGATCACAGTTCAAATCGTTCAGTCCGATTTCCACATCTGCACATTCTACAACTCGCCGAAGTCTTCTGTCGGCAATGCATAGCAGCATCAGTGGTTTGACAGTTCTGCGAAGTTTAATAACGTACTGAGTGAAAAGCAGTGGTCGCGAAACAGGTCTGTGCAATGGAGTCAGTCTGATAACTGTCCATTCACTTCAATGTTGGACTTACGTTCTTCTAAGTAATCCTCAGACCAGCTGATTAAGCGCTCATCGAACCAGTAATGAGAGTTTGTGTAGCAAAAGTAAGTGGTTAACTCTACTGAAAAAAACCTGTTCATTTCTAAACTGTTTATAAAAGCGTCAAAAGAATATCAGCGACAAAACCGGAGAACCACTTTGATAAGTATTATCTTCAAGAAAACTTCGGACACACTTGATCTGATCAACTGCTGATCCTCATTACGAATTTCCATGCATCTGATAAGTACATCGTAAAAAGCAGCCCCAGATGGACTGATTCTTACTTAAAGATGCCCTTCAGCTCAGTCTTGGGACCATAGATCACAGAACCATCGTAGATAGTCAAATGAAGATTATCGATCAGTCAATGGCAACAGGTTGGTCACCCCACACCACGTACTCTGAGCAGATAAAACCAGTATTATTAAGCAGAATGTATGCAATTGGGCATTTTCATGTTTGAAGACTAGTTTCCACGGCATGTGCAAGGTGACAATTAACAAGCAAAATTCTCAATGGATTGTCAAGCAATTACACATTTCCATAGAAATGTCCGTGATACATCAATACTACTCACCATGGGCAATAATGAATGTGTTTCTGATTGAAGAAACTTAACACATTCTATCAGTAACTCAGTCACACATAGCATTGACATAATTCTCAATTTCGGTATCTCAATGCACTAAACGTTAATTAACTAAGTCGTTTATGCAAAATCTAATATTTTCTTCCTCTAATTTTGTTCACACATGGAGACAAACTTATCAAAGAACGACTATCAACAAAATCTGCGGGCGGACATCGTATTCCCAAATGTATTTAATAAGCCCAACAGTTTTATATTTTATAAATTCAACTCATAAGGGTAGGGAACTGTGATCAGTTTGACTAAATCTGCATAACAGCATAAGAGATTTCCATTTGCTCTTATTTTATCGTCTCCACAGTACGATATGCACGCAGATGTTCACTGCAAAGAGTAGATGCTTACGCATTGTGTGCGTGAAATATGTCTAGGACAAAGTGGGTAAATGCAGTTACTCCTCAGAAGCTCTTCATGTACGCACCGAAAGTCGGTGAATTTCAAACGCTTTGTTATTACTGATGAGTAGTCAGGGATTTGGTTAATTTCAAGTTGAACATCACTCACAACTGATCGCAGCTTTCGCATTCCCATAGACTTTCCAGTCGGCCCCTTCCGAAAAGAAGCACTAGACTCGAGTTTCGCTCTCACCAGAGCTCGTCAGTAGTGCATATCCTTGCCACGGCCGGGACTAGAACTCCGGCCACGCTTTCATTAGGCAACCGTATTGATCACTTCGTCACTGACCTCACATTGGGCACGACCGACATATAAAATCTGAACGCTCAACCACTTTCCCTTGTGAACAGTGGTCAGGTTGCCCTATCGTCCCGGTGGGAGGCACAGTTACTGTCTGTTAACTCCATTCAATAACCCCGCGATTAGGACTTCCTAGACAGGTCGAAAACTCCGATCTCATTGAACCTCCTAGGCGATATTTTAGATTACTGATGAGTAGTCGGGGATTTGGTTAATTTCAAGTTGAACATCACCCACATTGATTATTATTACTACTATAGTTACTATTGGTTACAATCATCTCGGTTAGTTAAACACAAAACAAGCATACTCTTCAATGTAATGTTACAATAATCCCTGTGGAATACCCAGTGGCCTTAGACCTCGTCACCGTGTGTCACCTAGTTTACATTTTCATCCATCTACTGACTTGGGTTGGCCCCAGGAAATTACTGTGTAGGTTGAAGCCGTGTAAACTTAGTTCCACTTTTCAGAGATACGTATAGGTTGTGTTGTTCAACCATTCACTTCAGACAATGCTAACAAGGGCACATTTGTTACCATTAATTATGAAAAAATATTCGCACTTGGTGTCAATTCTAAAGGATCAAATAACTTTCGTCCTTATTCTTGCCAGTGAATCATCAGGTGGTTATTTCTATGGGGGTTGATTTTTTATAACTTATTGTTTGAAAACTTTCTAAATAAAACAAGCCTTTGATTTTTTAACGTACTAAACGGATGCCGTGCATTTTCAATACTGTATTCACGTTAGCTGAAGTGAATTTTAAAATGCGTGTTTCTACTTACTCATAGAGCAAAAGTTATTAAAATGCTAATGATATAGTTATGTTATGTGTATGATACACAAACAGCACTTGACCACGTGATTTCGATTGTTCATCATCGAATCAATGAGATATCAGATTAATTAATTAATTAATTAATTAATTAATTAATTAAATTCTATTTCTCTCATCCAAGCAGACCTCTGGGCCAACCTTTATTGCGAGGATGCACGACTCAATCACCACTCTTTGTGGAGACTGTCAGTAATATATATAGTAGATAAGACCACGATTTAAGTTGTGATCCACACGCTCTTAAGGCACCTGTACCATTGACCTGAAGGTGATCCTGATCATGAGTTGTTTTAATTAATTAATTTGCACCAGTTGGATTATTCGGTGCATTGTTACTATCCCTTATAAGTGTACTGATCGGGTGATGGACTGGTAAACACACTTTCGTTTATTTTTGTTGATTTAAGTTTCAGTGATATTTTTTGTAGGAAATAGATATAGTTTTCCAGATAACTCAAAATACCTCATCAGTAGTCCAGTAAGGTTTTCGTTATAACTGATAACAACCACTTCACTTTTTTTTACAGATAGTCATGGTGCAACTCACTAAACTTGGATTGAACACCTACATTTGGTGGAAGTTTCTTCAACAAACTTTCATACTTTCGAGGAAGGGTGTGAGCTGTTGGATTTCGTTTCTCAATGGAGTTTGGTGTGCTTTGCGGACTGTAACGGGTACAAGAACAAAGATTATGATTAAAAATAACAATTGCTCGATATATGCATGCATTTGTGTTATTTGTATGAAACATGCCTACAGCAGATCATTTGGTTAGAGACGACGTCAATCCCCGTGTGAACATATGCGAACAATGGTAACACTGGACGGTAGAACAAGGTACTAAACTAAGAAGAGGATAATCAGACACATACATTTGCTGCTTCGACCAATCCATCGTACAAGGTAAAGCAATCAGGAAATTACGCACGAGACAGCGGGTGAAACATTAATCATTAGAGAAAAAAAAAGAGCCATATACGGACAATACAATTGAAGACTCACCATTTTCAGTACATCATAAACAGTCTTTTCCACAAGTAGACACTTGTCAGTATTTGAAAATAAGTGAACGAACTGCGCAAGAATGGTTGGCTCAAAACTATATGATCTACGTCATTAAACACACGTATGCTCACATCAGCAGTTAGCTCCGTCTACTTTAATTCAAAAACGTCTGAGTAATCGAACTATGGCCGGAACACAGTTGCTGAACAGATGCTTTTACTACGCTGATGATAAATGTTTCTAATCTGAAACGTTTGGTAGCATACCTAGCAATCGTATTTGGATTCCATATGAGACAGCCATCATCGACAATCGCAACATCTGTTTACTTCACGCTTTGATGTCCATTCTTAGAAGTTCCTTTAAATTCTTTACCAACGTTAGTGGATATCTTCAGCTCTTCATCCGCAGTATTTGAGGGGATCCTCACGCCACTTGTCAGAGCGTGGATCACTTTCCGGAGGACCTTGTCCTGATGTTGTAGACGCACTAGTGTCTGTGGGTCCTGCTCCATTACTATGCCGTTGACTCCAAAAGTCACTTTGGGGAGTTCGTCGTCTATCTGTGGTCGAGAAAGAAAATCCGCGACGCGATTACTCGAACCAGGCACATGATTGATCGTGAA
>JTDE01021768.1:0-25644 GCA_014338405.1 Paragonimus skrjabini miyazakii | reverse complement strand
AGGTCTTCACATTTTGTGACCACGTTGTTGCTTGACCACCACGTGGTTTGACCCAATTGTTAGTGGCCTCAGCATATAATGCCCGGTACGGTAAACGATTAGATGACATACGGAGTACGTGACCCAACCATCGCAAACTGTGTACCGTAATTAGTTGACCAATTGATTACACGATACTTAAAAGTATTTTGAAATCCAACAAGAACAATGAAGAAAGGAATCACATCATACACCTACCTGGATACATATATTTTGTTTTAAACCGCTGTTCAGACTATTTCCAATTGTTATTTTCGTTGGCTGTGTATAGCCAAAATTAACAAACACAGTCAATGACCAAAGTAGATGCTGTAAAAGTTTAACAGCTATCAAGTAAGTGCTTCAGTTCTCGGCTGTCTCTTAAGGTCAGACTTGCACTCAGCAAATATCGAACTACTTGACCGATGAGGTACGTCAAACAGTTGATGAAAAACACTTCATACTACTGATGAAAATCTAACTACTTGTACAAATAGATCAGCTGAAAAGTGTTCATGGTCAGAAAAAGCCCCATTGCTCGTAAGCTGTCTAAGTAAGAAGTATCTAAACGTTTCTGGTGTCTGCACAAAGCTCCTTAATATGGTCAATTTAGATTCAAACATCAGCCAACTAACAAGCCATATAAATGGACGGAACTATTAGGGTCTTCTAAAATTTGGTAAAAAGTAATCAACAACAATAGAAAGACGTTCCTTACCCCAGTGTTAAACTTTGCTTTTTCCTGTCAACTGATAGAGCTGAAATACAGAAATCCGAAAAGAAAGTGATGTACAAGTTTTCTTTTAACTGACTCAGCAGTTTCAACCAGCTCATTTTCGTTCACTTATTAAGTGACTGAATTAAAACAAACTTCTTGTCAACTCAATGGAAAATGTTTACAAAAATTAACTCGTTATTATCGGCATTGTGCTTGAGAGCAATACATCAATGGCTAGTGTTGGTTCGTGCTCATAACTGAGAATTTTTTATTTAAATTTTTTTTAATATTGAGTTAGGAGTGGGGAAAATGGGTAATAATGCACAAAATCCTTTTGTCCAACCATGAATCTGAGTACATTCACTTTTCGAGTTTCAAATGAGATTGAAGCTACATCTGTTTCTTTTTCAGTGTGTTACAGCCCTGTATTTAATTAATCGTTAGTTTTTCAGTTGGACAACAAGAACATTGATATTGCTGCGCTCAACTGCGCACATGCAACCATATACCTTCGGATCTGAGCAAGAAAACGGAGATAGTGATTCGGTCTACCGCTAAGCTTAACAGTATGAAACAAAGCGGCAGACTACTAAACAGGTACGAATGTACAAAGCAGAAAGAGTAAAAACTGTGGGAAATTCATGAGAAAGAGAAGAAAACTTTGCGGATTCCGGTCAGTCATTGTGTTGTGTAACAGGCAGCTTCGTTTGTGATTAGTATAGTTTGCACATTTGGGAAGTGAAGAGCAAGTAACAACGCTAGGAAGAAGATGAGCCAGAAGCGATTATTTGAATAGTGTGTACGTACTATGAGAGACGTGCCACCATGGCGAACAACAACTTACTGCTGCCCAATGTGTGTGAATAAACGTCAGCGTTCGGGGTCTTATGTTTTAGCATAGCCTGTACGGTTTTCCATGCGACGAAACACAGGTCAAACGTTTCTATGGTCACAACGTTTGACTGTAACAAGCTGCCATGCTCAAGATAGTGTCTTCAACCAGTAGTGTAAATGATTGTGCGACTCATAACCCGGCAGGTTACATCTCCAAACTTATTCACTGGGGGTATCAAGGCTTTTGTAGCCTGGGGTCACGTAATCGCTTACCCATTACTTTATAACCAAATATCATGTAAGATGTGGGAACCAGACAGTTCGTTTCAAACAGTTTGGTGAGGTATGCTGAAATATTTGATGAAAGTAGTGAACTTAAGAGCAGTGAACTGCAGTCAGATAATGGTTAACTGTAATGAAAGACGAATCCAACAAAGTGGTCTGGTCCTCGTCACTAACCGGTTAGTGACAATTATTTTTTCATATATTAGGTAAGTAGGTCCATAGTGTTGTATCGAATTCTGCTACGGGATCACTCGAAATGACTTCAATAGTAGGGACAGTTGCCAAACGCCATCGTAGTCCTCGTAGAACAATTTTTCCTCCAGCGAAAAATTAACTGTTAATTTTCGTCAGACAATCAAGAGATAACCTATTTCTGATTTGTGGTTTTTATGTACATCCTGTCATAATGAGTAAAGTGACCGAAAAGTTTTACCTTCATTTAATGTGTCTTATATAAGTGGAATTAGATAAAATGAACTGTATGTGATAGGCAATAAACTAGAAAATGTCGTTTGAATGCGTTATACTAGTTAGTCTTCTTTACCACTGAAACTTTTAGAAAAATGATAGATCTAATATTTTTGTGTATCTAATGTCTTTTCAGTTCAATACTTAGGTTGCCAATAAAGTTATGTGATTCTTTTGCCAAATTCTTACATTAAGCAAATTTGCACGTCAAACTGACATTATTGTTACGTTGACTTACACCTGCACAGTCCATATATACAATATATACCAAAAATAAACTGAAATTTGCAACAGATAAATTTGATTTCAATGACCACGCGGTTGAAGTTCGATCTTCTACAGGTAAAGACTGCGGCTGCCTACACACAGATTACAACAAAAAGAGGCGCAAAATGGATACTCAGTATACATCCGACATACCGATTTTGTTACCAAGGCTGGCAGAAGAGATGTATGGAGGTTTATGGATATGTCTCAGTACAGAATTTAAGTTTCAGACTTAATTCCTGAAGCCACTACTTGCTAAGTTAAATGATTACAAGTAGAACTATTAGGCTATTTTAAGTTGATGTAAATTGTTTGAATTTCACCATATGAAATGACTAAAGTAGGTTCCATTTTCTCCTATTTTGTAGCTCGAATACTCTTTCGTCTTATAGCCGTGACATTCAAACAGCAGTATAAATCAACGACGTATCATTGTTATTGTGTACGCAAATGGCGACGATGGCACTGGCGATACAACATCCTTTCGGATTTCACTACCGCCCTCCACCATACATGAGTCTGCGATGAACAAACGAAGAAACAGTTTTAATGACAATTATTCGTAGGAAGATGAGGCGTGGACCGATCGCCGATCGTGAGGCATGGTTAGTAGGAGAAGAAAAAGAAATAGTAGTCGATTTTGTTCCAGGGAACACCGACAGACTGTTCAAGCTTATCCGTGCTCATGATCTCATGCGAGACAGAAGGCACACTCATCCATTATAAGTCCAAAAGACTAGAACGTTGAGCTCGACATTTTGAAGGTCAATTTAGCTGGTCTCCTGATTGTACTGCACTATTCTCACAAACCTGTACTATAACATCCTGGTCGGTAGATTTTAAACCATTTCGGCTTTCAAACGTAATAAGGCTGCTGACCCTGATGATCTCATGTCGGCACTTTTCAAAGAAGGTTTTGAGGAGCTAACAGACGCCTTGATGAAGTCGTTCCAACTTGTGTGGACAACAGAGACCATCCTTCCATGCTGAGGTCACTTGATAATAGCTCCCACATTCGAGAAGGGAGTCCAGGGCTCATGCAGAAAACATAAGGGAATTAGCTCGACCCCAGTCACTACTAGAGTTCTGGCATCTAATATAATTCGTAGACTCACTGCAACTCGGGAGGCAAATATTACGGAAGAACAGGCAGGGTTTCACCCTGAGCATGGCGTTTCAATTACATTTTTACTTTACGTCAAATTTGGGAGCAGCGTCATGTATGCTGTCGGCACTGAATTACCGCAATTCTCGACCGTGAAAATGCGTCCGATTCGGCGGATCGATCTACACTTTAGCAGTCGCTTAAAGGTATAGGTGCACCGACTAAGTATATGAACATAATTTCGGTGCTTTATTCATCTACTTCAGCTCAGGTTAAGGTTTACGGTGAACTGTCTGACAGTTTCAGCACCAAGAGCGGCGTATGTCAAGGTTGACTTTGTTCACCTTTTTTGTTTAATTTTGTCGTAGACGAAATAAGATAGGACATTCAAAAGATGCCGGCGTGGACCTCCTAACTGGTGGAAGGCTGACTGATCTTGATTACGTTGACGACAAGATGTTGCTATTTGACAACTTTCAAGCAGCACAGACAGTGCTAGACGCTATTTTGTGCTTTGCTAAATACTTCAGAATGCTGCTTGCGGCTTCAAAACGCGAACTGTTTCCGCAAGGCTGTTTTGTTTACATTGATTTTCATGTTGGATAATTGTGCTAAAACGGGTGCTGACCGGTTTATGTAACTGGGAGGCTGTACTAGCAGCAGCGGCGGTGCACAGAATGAAACTGGAGTGCGTATACCTAAGGCTAGAGCAATGTTCGCTACTTTGAGACATCTCTGGTGAAAGTGAGGTATCACTCTGATGTTTAAGGGGCGCGTACGTGAGGCGATACTAAGGGCTACGTCACTTTACGGCAGCGAAGCACGGTCGCTCATAGTAGAAGACGTGAACAGTCTGCGAGTACTTGACCAACGATGTCTGCGTTCGATCGCTTGTGTTGAATGGCACCAGTGAGTAAAGAACGATGAGATTAGGAGGCGGGTGTTTGGTAAGGATTGTCAAACGAGTTCTTTCGTTCAAAGCTCACTGTTGCAGACTTGGGTGGTTAGACCATGTACTACAGACACCAGCTAGTCATCTACCACACCGAGCACTCTTTGCTGGTGCTGCGGCCGACTGACGTAAGGTGCGAGGTGGACAGATGATAACCTGGGGTAGAGTAGTGCAGTCGTTAACCAAGGGATTGGTCACTGTACGTCGGGCATGTACCCCGAGCTGAACACCTCACGACTCATAAATTCGATGACTTAGGACGTTTGGTGAGACGGCGGCAAATTAAGTTCCGCAGCCTGAATGCTGTCGTTGTTTGGCCGAGTAATCTGTGAAGTAAATGCATTCAGTGACGCGAAACAGTGAAAGCCTTCAGGAAGCTGTCTTGCTGATGATGGCTTAATTCCAGTTATATCTCGGTTGTCTGATTGTAAAGTATAGGTATCTTGATGTCGAATAGTGTAACATGCACGCAGCTATTTTTAACAATAAGATATTTCTTCTGCTTTTTTCCGGCCGGGGATTTTTTCTTCATAACTTTATGGCAATTAAACATCAATGAGAACCACTGATGTATTGCTGTCCATGATGCTAAGGATGGGTTTCTCTGGTGTCTCTTTTCACATATCGTTGATCAAATTATTGAACAACTTATATAGAAGTAAATGTTCATTCGAGTAAATTGCTCCGTTGGTTCACTTGGTGACAAGCTGACTTTACACCGCTCTTGAACCAAATGCGTTAGTCTGGGTAACAAACAGCCAAAATTATAAAAGATGGTCCATGGAGAGTATCCCCTACCTGCTACAAGAACTTGGCTGGTATCTGATATGACTGCCAAATGAATCATTATTCCTGGTTGTTTTGTTTAACATGCTGACTCCAGCATAGAGTGCACAGGTTGTGTAAATTTCTAAGTTTACCAAAAATTATTATAACTTTTTCACATTGATAGCATTTTCCCCCATAGATAACATCGTCTCATCACTACCGTTATTACGTTGTTTGATTGAAGAATGAACTTAATGGTCACAGTTTCAATTCAGTCTAACTTTAGATTAGTCCATGTATGATCCCGTTTGATCATCCTACTTTGACGACTTTATTTCCATTCGAACTTCTCCCTACTTACGTTATCGTATACTTTAGAACATTAAGAGTATTCATATCGTGTCATCCTAATGAATGTCCAGAACACTGTTTTGCTTCAGGTCTGTCATCTACAGTATCACAGAGAGCACGGAAGGTGCACAAGAAGCCTCCAATGAAACAACTCCCGATAGTGTTTAACCTTGTCGGCGTTGAAAATTTACGTCGGTCAGATACGCAATAGTGTTTTGTATGGGAGCAATGATTAGATTCTAGTCTTTATCTTTCTACAAATCCAACAGCTTGCTGATAAACGGCTGGCCCGTAATGTTAGTCAGTTTATACTGTTAGTATGGGAAACTAACCCATCAACCTCCATACATGACCAACTTTGACCGCTTTAGATTGCCAGTAAGTTGATCTTAATTTCATATCTCTCAAATTGGCTAGAGATTATTCCATCCTCCATCTACCACGAAAAGGTTTGCCGTCCAATGTCCTCTTAGTGAAACACAGTGCAACGCTGAGCAAAACGGATAAACCCAACAACATCGATGATTCTCTGGAGTACTCTCTGTGCAACTTAAGAGTTTAATCAAATTGTCTGCAGACGCAAGTAAAAGTGCCCGAGCCGCATAAACGGATGTAAGTCTAATCTCTAAACACGCACCACCACCATCGCAAAAACTTTCATTTAAACTATACACTAGTTAAGTTCATGGTGAATGTGAGTGCTGATACCTTTCTTCAAAACGGAAATGTTTTTGTCACTAACAATTTTGAGGATCGCGGTTGTCGGGGAAAAACCGAATTCCCCGAAAATACCGTTTTATTTGACTTCGCAGTGGTCTAACTCACTACTGATTGTAGTGACCTTCATAGTCGGCACGGTCATGTGCCACGTCCCCCATCATGTGCGTTCTCAACCTCTGTGCCAAATTCTGGCACCCGGCCCACACGCACGTCCTTTAATTGGGACATCACTGTACTGTCTGGATCTTTGTCTGGTCCACTTTTGTCCTTGTTTTCTGATTGGTTACAAACCCTTTAAATGTTGTCTAGTTTGTGACCGTGTTGTCTTCGGACTGAGTGACATAAAGTGGCTCTGTCCGGAGGCTTGTCTTTTCTCTGTGTTCCTACGTTAGCATTGAGTGGTTGAGTTGGCCGGGAAGATTCGTATTAATCTTGCATATTTCGTAGTCCGTTGTTCAGAACCGTTGAACATCGTTCCGTTATCTACCGTTCCAATAACCGTTATTCCGTTGTCTGTTAACGCGCTCGTAGGTTGTATATCAAGTTACAACAGTGGCTTACACTGTTTCTTCAGTTCCAGAGCATCCCACGTAAACCATAAAGATGAATAATTAAGCGTACTGTTTTAACTCAACTTCTCGCCGGAAATTCTACCTCAGTAAGTATTCAAGGCTTTTAGCAATTAGGTTACCTTTATGTGCAGCAAAACATGCCAGAAGTCATCACCTTACATCAAGTTTCATTTTCTACCGCATTCGACTTGTTTGTCACCAGGTGTTAGTTCTTCTTCTGGGACAATATCGGGCTCTGTTAGGCTCTAATTTGATTAGCAGAACTAATTCACTAGCGACAAAGTATTTTGTTTTTCTTCTAATATAGCACTTACTTTGACAGTTTGCCCTGAAGCAAATCTGGTTTCCGGTCGGTCTTTCAGTCATTCTGAAGTTTATCCTAAGGTGGCTAACTTGACTGCTCCAAAAAACACCATCAGTAGCTCAATATACTCTGTGACCTACGACTGTTTCTTAATCGTATTATATACCAAAGTGAGTACCTGTTGGGTATGGTGCTATACAACCATTTAACTGTAGATCTGTGAATCATTGAATCAGAGCAATTCACACGCATTCGTCAATCTTTGGCCCTCATGATAGTCAACCGTTTGTAAAAACGCAACCTATACTCTTTTGTTTACTTTTGTGATAAAAAAGCACTAAGATAACTCAAAGATCATGAACACCAATTGTAAAAAGTTACTACATGCACAGTTTAACTAAAAAATGCAAACATCAGGTAGTACGTTTATTGCTAGCACAACTGACGCTCGCATCTCCGGAAAACGGTGTCAATGTAACATCGTAAGGTAGATTTACTTTGCCTGAGTGATTCCGCACATACGTACGCCATAATTCGCGTCAAATCTATCAGATAATGATGCAAACGTTTATTCATCAACCGAAAACATTGTTGGTAGTGTGCTACGTACAGCTCGACATGCTCGTTTTTCATTATTTGAAATTTACGCATCCGCCTACAGCATCTTTGTTTGCTGACCGACAGGCCCTTTAGTCGACGTAGTTATAAATCACACGGCCCAAAATGGGATTTACTGGGCGTTCACTGTATTTACTCGTGCACTGTTTAGAAAGTTATGAAAGAATTATTACTTTACTCGTTGCCCTCTTTCCGACGACCCGCAAGAAACTCTACACTGATGAGCAATGTAAACAGGATTATTAGAAAAAGAACTTTGGGGTATCTGAAAAATTACATCACAAGACTGAACCACATTGAAATATAATGAAATACAGTGTACAGTTTGAGCAGTGTAAACAAACTGCCATATGGTTTTAATTCACACGCACACATTTTATGTATGTAGTCGTATAATTGACTCTATGCTCCCTATGCACATTACCACGCTCACAAACTGCAACTATGTGACTATAGCCAATTTACTTTAATTAGCAGTGATAACAGAGTGGAAGATACATTGGCAAGGCACTAAAGATATGTACATCTAATTCAGTCAAATAAAAGAGAAAGGCCCGTTGTGCGCTACCAACACACCCTAGGGTGTGTTAGAACAAATGCCTACCTTCACCTGGTTCGTTTTCACATCGACGATCTTTCTGTGGGGAGTACCGAACAACGCCTTCGTTTATTTGACCATCTTTTTTAATGAGGTTATTCCTCTCGATTCTGACTTTCGTTAACTTTTCTAAACAAGGTCATGCATTAATATTGTGGTCACCTCGCCGAACGTTCTCATGCTGCATGTAAAGTTCGTCCAATTTTCGTTGTGGGAAATTTCTATATGATTCTGTAAAGTCCTGTTTCTTTGTAAAAAGAAGTTCAATTGGCTTTCACCATCATGATGAAAACCAAATACGAAGTACCTTTATATTCAGTTTCGCACACGCTTCTAATGATCTTGGGCTTGTAAGTATATATCGACATGTGGCAAACTGTTCGTTTTCAAAATTGTATAAATCAATATGAGGTGGACTCTGTGGCGAACTGAAGGATTTATCCATTATTTCCCGAGGGTTAAATCTTTATAGATGATCAATATAACTTCTGTGGATAAACCGGTCGTACAATGCGCCACAACACTTCCAGTCAAATAAGTGGCGCCGAACGGTGCCTATTGTCACAATTTTAAAAGCGTGCGCGCAAGTGATTGTTTGGTTGGTTAACAAAACTGGTTATTAAAACTTCACTAATCCCATTGACGTACAATTCAAGAAAATTATTCATTCATCTTTAAAATGCTTGCTATATATCAATGCGCGGCATGCAAGTCTTTCGTTTCATTTTGAACACTACCTGTAGTCGTTGCATCAGTACTGACCAAAACCGTTCAGTACATTTCGGTCCGCAGGAGGTGGCGGCTATCGGCCTGAGCGTCCAGTTTCCTGTGATAGTCAGCAACAACCTCCTACCTCTCGACTATAAAGATCCAGTCGCATTTTTCGTCTGTCTGGTACCCTTAACCCGCAATCAGTGAAAGTCTGGCCTTATTATTTCGAAGGGATGAAAAGAGAAAAAACGAGCTGTAACAAATCAGGAAAACAAAGAGGAATTTGTTTGCAAGATCGTTAGTAAAATGAAGACGAGAAAACCATACTCAGACGGCCACGAATATATATACACTCATCTTCACACGCAACCAGCAGTATGTGCTGTCCACAATTTGTACGATACACTCATATAAATGAGACACTCCTGTAACACTCCGTACGTGTAACATCAAGAGAAGCAAAAGTATATTGCCCGCACGCAGAAAAATGGCTTGTAGACTGCATGGCAGCTTACTTTTGTTGTAATTTGATGCGCAGCGCACACATTTGTTTTTGCAAGTGCAAGTTTACCGGGGGCGAAATTCAAAAGGACCGATGAGAATAGAGTTGAAATATTTTTTCGATGAAATAAACAAGAGGTTTGTTATAACCCTATGTATGTTACCGTCACTCAAATAAGTTAAGAAGGCTAGAGACTGGCTGTTGACGAACAAGTAAGCCGCAGGAAATAAGTGTGGGTCCGGTTCGAGCCAGATTGTTCCACGGAATGAGGACAAATAATCAGACAACACGCAGCATGCAAACTTTCTTGATAGCTTAGGTACAGTATCGTGATGATTCCAGGAATACAGAAATGAAGTATTTAAATTAGCTCAACCCCAGTGCTAGCTTCGATGCAATAGTAATAACGACCGAATTAGGCAAAGCGAGTAATTTATCCCTCGAGCGCAATTGTACAACTTATAGTCAGCGATGTAATAAAGCAACAATGAGAAATGGGTTTAGTGACAATCACCACATCCTCCGTGGTACAAATGAAAGTCCGGGTAGTGGTTTTGACTTTGCTTCTTTTTCACACGTTCAGGAATTCTACGCCGGGTCGATTGCAAACACTCTTTCAGTATGTGACTGCAAATCTAAAACAAATTCAGAAAGAGAACTTTCAGTCTCAAGAGATTTAATGGACAACATGAGAGAGACCTTCAAAATCTTCACACATTTGAGGCCAATAGTAGACGAACCAGGATTGACTACACAAAATGAACATGAATAAGTGACGGACTGCACTTCTGTTAGCGAAAGTGCACATCTGCCAAGAATAGGTAAAGTATGTCCAGTAATACCCTTAACCGGCGTATTAGCAGGTTTCAAGATAACAACGTGTTCCAGCCGCTTCATTCAAGCAACATAAATGAAAGATTTAATACAATCAGTGTCAACAATGAAGGAATGCTGGAGACCACCATCAACAATGAACGATTGTGTTATGTGGTGCGTAGAATCAACGGAGTTAGTAGAAATCACAGTGAGAGCAATGGGTTGAAGGTCAGAATTCAAATTATCATCGTCACAACTGGAATGTGCAAAAGAGAACTTTGAACTATGGCAAACGGATTGAATGTGCTTGCTACCACATGACTTATAGTCGTTCCACTGACGGGAAGCATACGGATCGGGCGCAGAGTGACTATCATTAATTGCATTTCCAGTATTTACCTTTTCAGACAGCCGCCTTTGTTGACCTTCTGATCGTTCCACGTTGTTGTTGTTGTTGTTGTTGTTGTTGTTGTTGTATAAAACCATCGATCCATCTTTCATAGCAGCTTTGACATCCTTATACTGTTCGCATAATGCTCTAGTTGACTGGAGAGCGGAATTTGGAAGCAGCAAAAGCTTCTGTTTTAGATCACGCAATTTTTTTCCAGCAACCAAACGGTCACGGAGTTGAGTCTGTAGTTGGTCTTCGAAATTACACCCAGCAGCTTGGGTCTGAATTTCTAGAATAGACTATCTGATATCCTGATTTTCTTTTCTCACGAGCGTATGAAATTTAGCTGGTTCGGCTGCTTCAAATTTACAGGTTGGACATATGAAAGCAGCAGTTTCTTCATGGATTCGTAAAAAAGAGAAATCGGTGAATAAGGAAATGATAAGTTTTTCACCAAGCTGTACGCATCTTTGCCAATTACGGTGAGGAAGTGAGCGGCTTTCTTTTCCGCTTTCATCTCTTTGCTTGTGAGACACCATATTTCGAAGCGTTCGAAATAGTCCTCGATTTTTCTCGACGAATTACGAATGTTGAGAATTTCAAGTGGACATGAATCCGTTGTAGAAATGTGCAGAAGTCCGCAACGCCGAATGTGATGATTCCAGGAATACAGAAATGAAGTAGTTGACTTAGCTCAACCCCAGAGCTAGATTCGACGCAATAGTAATAACAACCGAACTAAGCAAAGCAGGTAATTTATCCTTCGAGCGCGATTCTACAACTTATAGTCAGCAATGTAATAAAACAGCAGTACTGAGAAATAGGTTCAGTGGCAATCACCAAATGTATGCAACTATGAGCTTTGGAACTATTTTGCTCATCATACCGCGGGCAGACCAGTGAAATCTTCAAGTCGCTACTGCAAATTAAAACAGAGAAATTAAAAACGATGGACTTGCACACAGATAAATCAACCCAGCTGAAACCAAGTTTAATGAAGTCAAATGTATACACTCGATACGTCTCATAGCTTTGAAACAGTTTCCTTCATAAGTTAGAACGAAATAGTTGGAACACGAAAAGTGATAGATTCAAGCAAGTCGTATTGACACATCGCTACCAAATTTGCAATAACCTGGATCGGTTTTTCATAGCAAACAGTTTAGGGGGTTGATAATCAATGAGCGGGTTAATATAAGTCACCAGGTACAAGGAAAGATCAAGTTTACAAACGGTTTTTTATTAACACAGAGAGCTTTTTGAGGCGATTGATTGCTATAGCTTCAGCGAACCTCAGCAATCTTGAGTTGGAGTGACGCAACATTATTCTGATTGCACAAGCTGGATCGACAGCATGACCAGTGGTCAGGACGTGTGTAGCGACCGATGAAACTGACTGTTTACGTGCTCCAGTAACCTCGCCGTTTTCCGGTAACATGGATTTTTGCATCCATTTGGGCAAGTGTTCCTTCACTCTGGAGATCAGCCATCTTTCGGTTCTGCCTACGTAACTTTCGCCGCATTTACATATAAACTGGTAAGCATAGTGTGATGTGGCACCGATGGGCTGGTCTCCTTCGATTGAAGGAACTGGTAACTTCTGGGTCCCAGAGAGTACACAGAACACAGCCGCATTAAACGCTCGTTTAAGTGGAATTTTCAGTCGTTGTTTTGTTTGCCGCATGACAGGGACTCTCTTATAGGGCAACTCTATACAAACCCTCTTTTTCTCTACGGTGATTACTTCTTTGGACGGCGTTTTTCGTCTGCTGTACCTTTCTATGAACCTTTTAAGGTGACCGTTAGATTTTAAGACAAAAGTGATCAAGTCTAGTTTCTCCGCAAGACAGTTGTGAGTACGTATTCGTCTTGCTCATGTGAGCAGCCTATTTATCACTGCTTGGTTATGTTGGATCGCTGTGAAACCTTCGAAGTTTAGGCACTGGCCCGATAATGTGGGTTCCCTGTAGACAGCTATTCTAATCAAGCCATCTTCTCGGATAAATATGAATATGTCTAGAAATGGCAGGCAGTAGTTAGCCTCAAATTCACATGTAAACTTTAGGTCAGAGTGACAGCTATTCAGGCGTTGCACCAAGTTATCTATTACCTGTTTGGATTGGCTGAATATCAGTGTCGTCGACGTAACGCTTGTATTGTGACAAGCCTGTTATCTCAGTAGCTAGCTCTTGCTCAATTCTTAACATGAAGAAGTCCGCTAAGATGGGACTCAGCGGACTTCTCATAGCCACCCCATCTAATTGACGGTGGGAGTGCTTAAGAAAACGAAAACTGATGTTCTCAGTGCACAGCAGCAAACATTCTTTCAGTATATCGGTTGGTAGTGGCGACGTAACGTGGTTCCATTCGACGAGCTCGCAAATATAATCAATTGCTTGATGCAGAGAGACGTTTGTGAATAGCGACTAAACGTCTACAGAACACATCATTCTATTTGCATGGTTAAGTTTTTCTACGTTACGGATCAATTCCAGAGAATCTTTTAGAAAAGAACATACATTAACGTTAAATTCGAAAATCTATGTGAAAGTTGACAACTTGAGTCAAACTTCATATCTGAGTGTCGTGTTTAAGAAGTTTTTGGTAGATGATGTGTCACGCGGTAAATTTCGTATGGGGAAGTAACCGGAAGATTTTTGAATCCTTTAACGATAGTTGTAGCGCTTTATATATGAGACCTGTAATAATAAAACCCTCTTCCCCTCCCTCTATGTAACACATAACCGGAGTTTCTACTCTGGCTGTCAGTTACGCAGGCGGACTAACTTTGGCAACTCGAAATTTGATTCAACTTTTCTCGCCGCTGTTGCCTACTTATATTTTTGCCCTGTTGGTACCCTGTGCATCGGAAACCTGCATACGCTTACTGCTATTCGTCACCGAGTAACGTACTAATTCGTTTTATATTGGATTATTCCGGTTACATTATATCTGTTTATGTATCTGTTTTATACTGCGTGTAGCTTGTTTCTATTGACAAAAACTAGAGTTAGCTCTAGCAATGCTGAGACTCAGCTGACTGAGGCAGCGAGCAGTTGTGGCCGGTATGGGTAAAAATGTCCGTACAAAACGGTATACATTACTACCAGTGTCAGATATGGTATCACTTCAAGTACACTGGCCTCAAGAAACACCAGTACAAACAGCTGCTTATTCTGCCCTGACTTTTATCTGCATGAGCTGCAGGTTTGATGAGGTCAAGACACCGCTTTGCCGTTAACTAATCACTCCCGCGCCACGAAAAGTGGGGCGACGCAGAAAACCTGCGACTGTAAATGCAGAGCTCTTCTTCTACTTCATCCATGGGGAATAGAATGAAGGAGTGCCAGCGGACTGTGTCCAAAATGAAGTTGGAACTCCAGTCTCTAAATGAATATATAGCGCCTATTCGCCATGGTGTTGCAATCACCAAGAAGGCAGTTGCCCCGTCAACTGCACATATAGACGAAGCAGCAGCGATTATGGGGGAGATAGCTCTGAGATAAAGAAGAGTTGTTTTATGCGGCTGCTTCCTCAAAGCATATCCAATCCAACTGGTTATGTCAGTCTTAACTTCTTCGTTCTACTCGGACGTTACGAATCTGGAGCTCGCAAGCAAGCGACGCGCCAAAATAACCAAAACGTCACGTGACATTTTGGTAACCTTGCCAACCCTACCCAGTCCCCAGACAGTTTTCAATGACTGTCTTTCAGATTAACAGGCGCCCGCTTGACACTGTGCAAGAAAACCCGACTGGAGTTGGGAAACTTGGGCCTCTGCATGAACCCTTATATCAATAGCTGAATCGCTGGTGCAACGTGGAGACGCTGGGTGACAGACTTCTTCCAAAGTGAGGGGCTCCAGCAACAGTATTGTGAGAGGGAACAACACAAATGAGCATGATCCAAACGCCCAGTAAGCCATGCACACGACTTACACAAGCGTAACATTCCACTGAGCGAATCACGAATGACAACACACACAATGTTCAACGTTCGTAATCGAAGCACACTAGGGTCCACCTCACACAAAAAGAGAAAAGTCACAGGACAACGAGGAACGTGTATTAACACAACACAGATACCGAAGAAGACTTAGATCACACCGTGTCTTTGTCCATATGTATAAGGGACCCCATGGTCCGGAAACAAACTACCAATCAGAAGTGACCTCACGCCCACTGACCTCCAACCTCAAGCTCTGGTTACTCATCTTCCTCAGCCCCGTGCATGGACGCGGCCGGCCCGCCTACAAGCTATTACAAAAACGAGAATTTAAACGGCGTAAACGACTTAACAGCACGCCCTGTTGTGCAATTCAAGTCTAACCGGTGTGCGCTTGGTGGTTTGGACTAGACGTGACATCTTCAAAAAGCAAACTGACCACCTCGAACTTGAATTCGCAGACATCGTGTGGAGTTCCTTAGGAGCCCCATTGCAGTCCTGTTTTCTTTTTTATTCTTCCTGTAAGTGGTCACAAAATATGATGACCTTGACTGCTCCATTGAGCAAAGTGGGTAGGTGTCGTCTGCCTGGATGGAGTCCTCGTGATCACTTAAACCGCTGGTTAGAGACGTTATCCGAGATGGCAATGTGTCGCAGTTAATGGCGTATCTGTATCCATACCATTTCCACTTCTTCCTCTCAGTCTTCTCTCAATAATTTTCAGCCTCCTCAGTAACGTTTTCTTCTAGGATATTCTACGTCACTGTTGAGGTGAACGGCGGCCCGAGCCACAGTACCTTTTGGTCAGGCTCATGGCTGTTACGATGATGATGATGTACGCGTGGTTTTGCGTATGCCAGCCGCAGGAGTTCTGATAAGAACTCAATGCTGCCTTTTTCAGTCGCACAGCTGAATGTGCGCAGTTAATGCCTGTTCACTGTATTAAGACCCACCAATTATTCCATTTTTTCAAATCGTTTCGTTTGCACCTTTACGAGTGTTGTGCAAGGTTCCCGAGGGTTTTACTCACCTTTGTGTCTGGCACGATTCTGAGTGTCTTCAGGTAGGCAGGGGTTCACCTCACGTTCTTTTCTCTTCTTCTGTTGATTGCTGCCGTTGATCCCAGACTAGGCTAGGAACTTATTCTATTTCCAAACGGTGTAAGAAATACACGGTTTGCTTTTGAACCTTTGCAGCCGCTCCGGCGTTTGAAACCGTTTTCTTGACCCCGCAAGATAGATGCGCCTGTTTACCGAAAGTTCTAGTTAAGACCTCTGTCTCCGGTCATCAGCGAAATATTAACGTTTTTCAATTCCACGGAGCCCATCGAACAACCTGCTTGAATTGCTGATAAGTTGTTGGAGGCCAGTCATCGTTCTCGAGTATCGCCTCCTAAATTTCCCACCTCGTTTAGGTGACCAAATGACGCCTTCGAGCAGTTAGGTGCATCCATAATGCAGGTGCGACAAATAACGATTTACAGGTCTCGTAGAAGTTGATCATAATCTGATACTCGTTCATTCAGTTGTAAGTATTCTCGGGTACTGGGGAGAAATAATTCATTTAGTCGTTACCATCAGAACTTTGGTTAGCGAACGAGAAAGCTTAGTTACCCGTACCCTTTCAAGCTCACCACTTAGAAAAGGGTATCATCAGTTATTAGCCGCAGTGACTGAAGCCAGGGCAACTGCGAATTGTCGATTGTCTTCATATCAAGCATCTTCACTGGAATCACATTCTTCGTTGACGTTGTAGCCTGAGTAAGTAACTCTCCACGATAAGCGGTAATGAGTTCTTCAATTAAGTCACCCACTCTGTAAACATTTAGTGAACATCGAACCGCTACGTACAGCCTCGTTGGACAACTGCAATAACAGGCAGTCTAAAGGTTGCCGGTTTGTGCTGCTTCTTGTCAGTCTTCAGAATTATTTTCTGTATTCTGCAAAAGAAACTTCTGAATCCCACAAAGTCGATACGGTTGCACGGAACGCAGGAGACAAAATTTCTGATGGTCCGCATTCATTCCTCCTCACGATTCAACCGTGATTTTATGCGTTGCTTCGGAAGTTCTCGCAACCGATACCAACTTCATACGACCTCATCACAGTCGTTCAGAAAGTACTAAATTATGTTGTCCCTGCAGGCTGCCTAACCACCTTTCAATGCACTCTGTTCCAAAAACTTAAAAGCCTATGAACTTAAGTGGGTATTATCCGTACTCTGAACAGTCTTGCGGTAGTCTCATAACTTGTGATTCCTAGAAGTTCGGATGATTAGCTACAATGTGACTATTTTTATGTGCTCCACCTCGTTAGCCCACCAACCATGTTCACAACTTTTCTCCCAATTTGAACATTACGCCTGCCACCCTATTCCGGTCATCCTTTGTGTACGACATTTTGCGAAGATGTTCAGCAACACATGGCGGTAAACCAACGATCCCGAGTAATCAAAACAAAATTGCATGTTAGTGCTACAACAGTGCTGAACAGATTAGCTAAATGGGTTAGTAGACAACCACAACAATTTTGATCGACAGATCATTTCTGGAAAATGGATGACGACTTGGTGCCGAGCGGGATTAAGATTCATTAATACCATATAATGAGATTCATACCCAATAGGGTCCTTGCGAGCAGTCAAAAGGAACAAAACAAGGAGTGCAACAAAAGTGATGCAAGTGTAACAAGCACTTCAGGTGTACTGGCTTTGTGTACCCGCTAGACTTGTAAACTAACTCTGAACAACGTGGTGATACCAGGGGACAACGATATTCTGAAGTAAGGGTTCTAACGACAGCCCTGTAAAAGGAAACAACAGAAGCAAGCGTGCGCCAAGGGCCCAGTAAAACATGCGCAAGACTTTCACAATCGGAAGAAAAAATGGCGTCAACAACGTGACAGGATGGTGTGCTGCACAAGAACCACTGAAGTAAAGCATGGTTATAGATAACTGAGCATTCGCACAATCACCAAATGGGCGCGATATAGCAAAACCCTCAGGGTCAGGGTCCAAATGACCAAGGAAAACGACAAATGTAAAATGAACGTGCGCAAACATTTGGGAGAAACAAGGTTGGGTCGGGTTCTCATATCTTTAAACTTAAAGAGTCAAAACACCTGGCGATGCTCCGAAAACTGCGGTACTACTTGTATCGTTTTATCCGTTTTCCTGGATGCTTCTTGATCTACGTAGCGTTATTCAAAGCCTTCAGAGTTTTACTGGTCAAGTCTCACGCTGTTTTGACGTATTTACGTTTACACTGATGATTTGCTGGTTATTGTACAAGATCATTTCGAGCACGAGCGGCAACTTCGTTCAATATTTGAACATTTTCTCTTAATCTGAAATTATTGGTATTCCGCCCAAGTATGCCCGCGATATTGAGTTGCCAATAATGTCAAGATATTTTGTCAATTCCAAGTTTTTTCTACTACTTGACGTGGAGGCTAAAGCCTCGCAAGATTTCCCTGTCTTGACTAGTTCCAAGTTAGTGGCTCGATGGCAAGCATGAATATCTCATATAGGCCTAGCCACATTTCATGGCCCGGTCGTCACAAGAATGCTTACCAGTGACGGGCTTTAACAAAGCAAAATGCAAGCCAAACGTTCCTTCTCCTACAATTGGATGACATTTATTTTCGTTCTAGCTTTGCTGGTCCAGTGATTTCGAACGGGGAGTATAGTGTTATGTGTAATGTCAGTGTTCAACCAGACTTCACGATCGCCAGACTAAAGAAGAGGCATTCAGTCATGGAGGTGGAATTATAATAGACATTAATGCGAGCTAGAGAGCAAGTAATGGTTGCTGGATACTATCTTGGGAAGTCTAAATGTACATCGCTGGATCTATGATCAGATCACACCAAAATTGTCTTTGGTTGAATCATATCATTCTGAAAACCTGCCTGTCAACCAGCGCTAGGCTGATTGTCATGATCAAGTTTGTCGTGCCCTCCATGGGCCCGAATTTCCCCAAGGAAAGCTTGTGCCAAAATCAGTTCCCGCACTTTTACAGAATTCCACTGACTTATCACAGGGTGAGTTGGCCTATTTTAGCAACACCCAGGTTGATCATTGCAATTTCACGAGATTATTTAGGTACCAAATTAAAGCTGAAGTGACAGACTACGAGAACCGAGTGCCTTGCTTCTTATACTATTGCCAGGGATAAACTCGCAAGGCTACTAATGACCGTATAATGTTGCCGTAATCAATGGCTTACGTAAAGGTAAGAGAGGTATTAGAAAGCTTTCATGGACATCCTTATCCTGCTGCTAGATCTGGGATCGATGGACTACTGAGTGAGGCTCAGCAGATTCAAAACTGCTTATGGGTTCACACGGTTGTCCGGTCGCATGAAAAGCCACAGTATTGCTATCTGAAAGGTGGACTGCGGAGTTGATTTGTGGTCCTCGAACACGTTGGACTAGGCCGCTAAGAAACTATCATTCGACATCGAATTTGAGTGCGCGAAGAAAACAGACCAGGTCAACTCGCGGGGGTGTAAACAGACGTCCGAAAGGCTCACCAAGTTTGTTCCGCATTTTGCGAGGACAGCGTGGGGCAGATTCTGATAAACTGCAAAGAGTAGTCAAAATGCCTATAATAAGGTCTTTCAAGGGCAACTAAAGGATGAGAGTCAGGGAAGAAACCGGTAAAGGCTTTGAAATTCACTGCCACAATGTCATCCCTTATGAATCGTGATTCGCACATACTTGCACACACCACTGAGGTATGTTCTAATTTCACCAAACCTGCAGTATCTGGCAGACAGCCTAGTTCACGACGATTAGGCGCTTGTTTCGTGTCTTAACTCGTGAAATTAGATTATCGAGTAAGTAACCTACATGAAGAGGACGGTTGTCGATACAGACATCACCGTTTGCTGCATGACCCCAAGGTGCCAACGTACACAACCGTTTTCGTCCGTTAGCTGCGTAGTCCTTGCTAAGACAAGCTTCGGTAACAAGTGCGTACTACGTTGAATGGTTTCCATGTGTGTGGAAACTCCAACGAGTGTTACCAGAACTTGTGATTTCTTCACTAGTGGTTCAAGCTCAACCCCTGTCCAAACGTTTTGTTGAAAGACATCACACTGCCACAATTCAGTCGCGCCTGACGACCACGACGGTTGGTAGCGCAATTAACCCCAATCGTGCCAAGGAAAAACCGAAGCTATTTCCGTCGTCTATAGACACGACCCTTGTAATTGACTAGACGTACACTATAAATGTTCTGCCCTTGCGAGATGTGGGTAACCTACATCACCACCTATGAGAGAGTGACCAAAAGCAGGTGAACATACGGAATAAGTGTTATATCCCGAAAGTCCGCTGGGCGAACGATCAAAAGGTCGTTGGACGAAAACAGCCTAATGCAACTATACCCTGCTTAGCCGAATGATTCGTGGTCCAAAAGATGAGGATACAGAACAATCCGCATCCATTAAGTGTAATTTTCGAGAAGATTCCTTCCTCATGGAACACCTCAAACTCAACTACAACCATAAGCTTGATACTACAGCAAACGATGTGGAGGCCTATTCCCGGGAGTTTTAGGTGAATCCAACGATGGCTGTGAATCGTGTTCGTTTAGTCAACGGTTATTTCGAAGTTCTGCTACCGTGAAAAACTGCGAGGTTTCCTTCACCTATCGACCGAATACTGGCTCTTAAACGTATAAATTGCTAACGAAGGCGTTTGTTACGTGATGAAGAACTGCACTTGGGATGCACTGTTTTAATACTATCCAACGTTACCAAGGGGTATATCGAACAAGCATCTATGAATGTTGAACCCGATCGGTTTGTCCGGAAATGATGTTTGCCACACTACTTTCTGTTTCACCTTAAGAAACCTTGCAAATTTCGTGTCGTATTTGACGGCACCGCATAATATCGCGTCACGTCTCTCACCGATCACCAATTGCAAGGGCCGGACCTCATATGTCATCTCGTAGATGTGTTACTAAGGTTCAGAATTCATCCGGCTACGGCTGCAACATATACTGGGAAGATGTTTGTGTAAGTTGGTGTATCCGAAGCAAACCCTGACGCCATGAGGATGATTTAGTGACATCTAGTTGATTTCAGACGTAAACACACTGAACATCAGATGGCGGTACGTTCACTTGGGGCTACTTCATTCCCTGTTAACACAAATATCGCATTGAAGAATAAAGACGGGGGCATTTGGAAATATGCATGAGGAGACCCTGTGTCAACTCGTTTATACGAAAGTTAACGCTGACGGCAGTCTGTCCTTCTTGTAACATGTATCTTCGGCAATCACCTTTCTTCACGGTTTGACGTCATTGTTGTCTAAAGAATGACCTTGCTCGATTAGATGGCTGTCAAATAGCCACGAAGTTTCTCATGGCGCTGCCGGTTCTAAGCGGCGCTTCAAGTGTGAGATTGGTAAGTAATTAGAGATTACCGTCCGACCATGCGTGGAATGTCAAGTGGGGTGCTAAAACGGACCAATTTATTGTATGCTTCAAACTGTTCTAGAAGCCAGCAATTAATGGATGTGGATACACGCTATATCTGGCTTGAAGCATTTCGTTGGGCTTGTTGCTCACTGGTCAATACCGAGAAAGGTGTCACTGAAAAAGCTGTGCCACAAAACGCTGGGGTGGGACAACCCGCTCACTGAAGAAGGTTACCCAGAGTAGCACAACTGGTTGAAACGCCTACAGGAACTTGGTGAAATGCGAGGCCCCACGTACGTAAGACCTAGTGTTTGCAAAAGGTGACTTTGAATTGCATGTATTTGGTGACGCATTCGAAGTTATATACGGTGCAGTTACTAACGCTTGATTCCGCGACAAAAATTGTCAGCGGCCTTATGCATTGTCATTTTCGAAGTCTTGGGTGGCGCCCCTCATATCACTCCTCGATTCGAGCTGACCGCATTCATGCTTGCTCTTCGTATTTTCCAGCCGATACACTTGAGTCTGAATAGTCGTCTGAAAGACGTAAATTTTTGAACAGATTTCATTGTCGTGTTGTACTATTCCAAAAATGTCATTACACGTTCTAGCACGTCCGTCGCAAATGAACTGTTGTGTAACTTTGGTGCATCTAACCTACGGCAACGGAGACGTTCGGTCATGTGGTGACCCCGTAGATGGTGCATCACGCGGAGGGAAGAATAAACGGAATGTGAAAGGGTGACTGTGTGGTCTGGAGTTACCCAGGCACCTGCCAGATTTGCAGAACGACATACTCGGACCAACGGGACCTGTAGAAGGTGTTCAGTCGACAGTGGTCGCATCACCATGAAATCTTGTAAACAGACCTAATGGATTACTGCTGACGTGTTACAGTTATTCTGATTGGCACAAACCTCCGAAAGCCAATGCTCGGCTGAATCGATCGGAGTCCTATTGGATTCTGATGAAGGCTGATGATCAAAAGGGCATTATAATGGTAAACCGTTTGACGCCTGTTGAGTTACAATCAGCAGAAATAAATGTTGTGCGGCCAGTATAGCTAAAAGCCTTTACTCTTGGAATGCTAATTTTGTCTGACTTGCGTGTTAATTGAAAATGAAGGACATTGAATAAAAGCGGTTTTCATGGACTGCCTCCGTCGCAATTAACGGTCTCTTAGGGATTGGTGGGAGACTGTCTTATTCCGCTCTGGAATCAAACTCAAAGTTCCTTGTCACATTATCCAGAGTGCATCACGCAACGGGCCTTTTTGTCCGGTAGTTTCATTTGAAGGCTATTCTTAGAAGGATCATGCGGTTGTAGGCGCTACACTTTGCCGCAGCGATTGGAACACTGTAGACCGGTAAGCATCAAGCTGGTGCCGGAATGTGATAACTGGTGAACAGTTGGTGGAGCCGCTCTATTCAGTTAAATCTTAGCTTGGTTGACACTACTTTTATTTCGGTGCAGTCGAAGTGAAAGTGAATCGGACCTTCGAAAAAAATGTGATCTCATATTAACGTGATTGAAATCCTTTACGGTGCACCTAGAGGTATAGTAGTTCATGACCACCGACTTTTCGTATACTGTTGACTGGGTTTATTGGACGGGAGAAAACGCCAATTGGTATTTATTCACACAATGGCTCAAACGTTGCCGATGCCACCAGAGAACCTCCAGGTTGGGATGAGACGGTAGACCGAAATTATGGGAATAATAGGCTACTACTAGAAGTTATGTGCCATTTCCATCTACCGTATGCTACTCACAAAGCCGGAATCCAGGAGCCGCTCGTAAGGTCAATTTGGTGAACTATGAAAACCGTTTGTGTAGAGCAGAAGTCCGATGGTGAGACTCTGCCTACCTTAACGCCTGAAGTAAAACAAATTTTCACCAATCGTCCGATCGTATTGCTAATGTCCGAAGATGTTGATTCTGCCTCTTTGTCGTCGAATGTCCTCTTATTCTAACTAAACAATATCAGTCTAAGAAGTATGGAAAACTTTACTCAGACGTCAGTTCTGACGACACACTTTTGTGCACACAGGTTGATGATGGCTTGTGCTTGGTAACACACGAGAAGTTCAACAGTAACTTTGCAGTGCCGTCTCACTAACTACCTGACCGACGATTGTAACGAAGGTGGCGTGTAATTATCTGTGACCCATTCCACAAGAGAGTAAGATTCGACTAACTCATGATGGGAAAATCAACCAGCATTGACATCACAATAACTGCACGCTGACCGTAATGCCATTATCACGTTGCGCATGGTCGACTGGCTTTCTATTGAATATGATGATGGCTGGCTGTGATTCTAGGCGCGTTCGGAAAAGTGCATACAATACAGAAGCTTCCTTGCAGGCGATAGGTTTACTTATCCCAATCCTGCGCCGTGATGTGTATGTTCGATGGATTGTGTTGAATTCATCGTTTAGTTGACAGCAGGACAGTCATTTTTTCCGATCTATTAGTACAAAAATATGAAATGTTGGAGACAATGTGCCGCCCGTACCAGTTTAGTAAGGTGCGCATAAGGTTGCTGGTTCAAGTTATGGATCGAATTTCCGAAAAGCTACGTGTCGGGTCTTATGTGTGATAGCCACAAAATGGCACGCGATACAAGGAGGAGGTAGCAGTGGTCGGACTTCCAAGTGCGACGCGCGTGGCTTGTGAACTCACGTGTACAAAGTAGCATGAATTCATTTTGGTCACGTCACAAACACTTGACTGCCTGCGTAAAAGTCGGTGTATACTGATTTTCTGTTCATGAAAACAGTAAACGTTAGTTCACAGATTAAATTGCGTGAATTTCATCGTGGAGACCGAAGAAAGTGCGGTGTTTTTGATGATCCTAGTGATCACATGTACATATCTGCGTGCATGTTTTTACTTATGTGAATCTATCATATTTCTACTAAAGATATAGATCCAAACCGTCGCCATTTCAATCGGCAACAACGGAGGTGAACAATGGCTAATTGTAAGACGCTTGTTTTAATGATTTGGACACATCTCTTTTCCATCACGTCGTCGTGCTTCTGTTTTACATGTGTTGCCGAATAAACGCTTCCTACGAATTTGTGTGATCATTCGGGTGGTTGTGAACACGGCTTCCAACTCATCAGTTATGTGACTAACTCTCGTAATATCAGTTACAGAACGTGGGCACTCCGTCCCTTGCACAGTGAATTACTATTATTTGCGTGAGTCCTCCAACTGCGGGATATTACACCAGAGTCAGCTTTCTCTTGCTTCCTGAATTACATTGGCAACATGTCCTGACTGTGGCTCCTTGATCCGTTTCTGAATGGACTGCGTACAACGATTTGAGAAAATCTACCTCCGGAAAAGCCATCATTTTATATGGTGCTTACCTCCTATTTTCGCACTAGGTTAATTTGCTTGAATAGGCTGAAATGACAGAAACTTTTTTGCAATAGTTTAAAAATTCGTCATCAGGGTCGTCCACTTTCAACCCAGCGATGGCGGTGGTCAGATAAAATCTGAGGGATCAGCCCATCTACAAGCATCGTGACCACCAATCCATAGGTGTCAGACGATGACTGTTAACAAATCCGTTTCTGTGTGCACCAATACTGTTCGTGTGAACTTTTCTTTCTTGACTAAGTAATACGGAACCAGTTGAATCCCGAACATGGGTAAAGCTATCAACACTGACCAGCACATTCCGTGACTCGCGCTGCTGCAACATATCTGCCAACCAACCACACAATTCTACACTGGACATCGCTCTGCTGACATGTAATATCCAAGAACCTACATAACCTGTTCTGACGCAGGTAGATAATACGCGCGGTTGCTCATAAAGACGACTTCCACCTAAATGACATTCATGTGGCCAATTATCAATGCCATGATGGCTAGCATTGAGCGTGCCTGCGTTAACGTGCCGACATCTAAAGCGTCATTTTGTATGACTGCTGATCTCAACTTATACGTGCAAATTGTGCTCAAATAAAAGACAACGAAAACATTCGCAATCGCAACAACCTGAGCAGAGAAATCCATGAATAGCCGGTAGCACGGTACACCATCATGAGAAACTAATGAAGGTGTGGTCATTGTAAATCACAATGGAACATCGTGTGCCATTGTTGTTTTATTGCATGAGTAATTACGTTGTGCGGATATAACGATTTCGTTGGATAGCGTGCTGCATTATTACTACCGCGTATAAACCAGCTTTGGGTTCGATTTAGGTACGTTTCCCATTACCATTACGGCGACTTTAAAAAACAACAC
>JTDE01021767.1:47071-62869 GCA_014338405.1 Paragonimus skrjabini miyazakii | reverse complement strand
GGAGTTTAGGATTTTGGGGACGTCGAAGGTGATCTCACTACAGGCCGGTGTTAAACGCTGGTGTAGTTTACTGTCTTTCTCACCATCAAACGCCCGCTCGGTACTGGAACAAGCAGACTAACTGATGATTCAAGTCTTCAGCCTCGAACCCGTGTATTAACCGTCGAAAGTGAACTATATATATATTTGCATCAAACATCAAACCTTTTGGAGGTAAAAAGGTTCCTTGGTATATATTTGTATTCGATTAACATTGCATTGTCACGTTCAATACGACATGCGCTTGTACGTGCAGTTCATAACGGAGCAATTACGATATCGGTTATGATGTTAGTTATAGCGTATATATTTAAAATACGAGCACTTTTAAACGTGTATATTTTACCTTCAAGTAAACTGCGCCCGGTTGAAGAATGTTTTCTTTTCTCAGTTACATTAATTTTTGCCTTTGACCGTGTATTTTATGCGCATGTGTCCTGTGCTGTTGCGTCCTACGCGTGTTGTTTAAGTGCTCTTATATCCACGTCTTTGGGGTTCCGTGGTTAGGGTGGTTGTATTGCCCCTAATCACATCGTTTATTCCTCGTGTAATCAGATGAGCGAGCAGCAACAATTGCACCACACGCAAATATTTAATCCTGCAGCGTAAGTCTGGGAGTTTTTTACGCTCTAATCTTTTATAGAACCGGTAGGCCTCCCGATGCATCTTGGTTCGTAAGTATTTCATTTAACTTGTCTCATAGTTTTTAATTTGCAGCATATACCGCTTTACGTAAGTGATTCATAAACTGTTTTGAATATTTCCATCCGAACATGGTACCTTTGAACAGGTATTAGTGAAGCCTCCAACGACAATTGCTCCCATTGAGTGTGCTAGGACCGTAAGATCTTGCGTTTAAAGTTCTGTTCTTTTCTTTCTGTTTTTGTTACTCGCTTACTCCGGTTCCTTTCCTTCACTTTTAGCAGCAACAAAATACCCGTTTTGGTACGTTGACTCATTACTTTCCGCTAATCATTTTAGACGGTGTAAACGTCCCTCCCAACGGAACTATGATGTCGAACCCATTCTACCCTTACTACCCTTTTCGGGCAGCAGATCCAATACCTTATTTGTTTAGGTCTATCCCTCCCCCTCAGATGGGTTGTGCGTTGCCCTCTCAAATTCAAGAGACACAGATGCCTGGCCAGATATCAACTACCGCGCATAATGACTTGGGACAGATTGCGTTCGTCCCGCAACCATTCCAGGCTCAAGTGCAGTATCCGCATGTTATGCAGCCTAATCAAACTTTGTCCTATAACACCACTTCAAACCAGCGAGTATATTCCAGCACACCTTTTGGCGAGACTCAGTCTCAGACCACTGCAACCCGCCGTAAACGGCCACTCCAAGTACTTCATCCGCTAACCCACGTGGTCATTGATATAACATCTGGTGACGAAGATCACGCACCAGATGTTCCCTCAAAACCTGTTGTGACAGTTGATGAATCTGTCTCCCAAAGCGTACCCAGTGTGGTTGTTGAAGATGCTCAGGAACCAGTTACGGAAGCTGAGGTTCCCAGTCCCCCTACTGATGTCCCTGACGTGCCAACTGAAACCGATATAACTCCTGAATGTCCCAACATATCTGACGTAGTCGAACCTCCAGCGGAATCGGAAAGTGATGCTATGCTCCCTCCCTCTTCGTCCGATAAAACCGAGTGTCCCGTAGTCCAAAATGGCGAGTCCCTCGTCAGTGCTGGTGTGGACGGTGGTTTTCCCGAAATGTTCTCATCTTCGGACAGTGAAGATAGCGATGAAGATCACGTATCCTACCGACGGATGTATAATAGGGATATGTTGCTGTCCTATAAAAACTCACCTGTATCAAAAGTGCCACTGGCGCAGTTAGCGGTAAGTTTATGTTCAGACATAACTTTTACTCCTCCGCAGATTATCACAGAGATTTATCCGGTTCGCAGGGTGAGTCCTCAAATCCGGTTGCTAATGGTTTTCAGGATCACCGACTTTCTCACCGACAACCCGATAGGATCATCCGGTTACCAACAGGAATGGCAGTTAAAAGAGTTGAAGGTGCCTTTATCCCGTCACAGCTTCGAAAGAAGGAAGGAAATGGTGAAGCTGATCACCAGAAGCTACTATCCCGCGAGTTAAACGTTATCTTGAACCGTGTATCTGATGGAAACCTGCTTGATACAGTCAGCGACATCAAAAAGCTCAATTTAAGTTCAGCCGACGACATGAATATGCTAGCCAAGCTAGTCTTTCAGAAGGTTTTTAATGTTTTTCTGTGTTACCGTTTTTTTTCCAGGGCATTCGCCAATCGAAGTATAGTAAGGTATTTGCTAGTCTTTGCAAGGAGTTGAAAGGGGTACGTTGAATTCTCCATTTTTAAAGTCAAAATTAGTTTGAGGTGCCAAACTCAGAACCATTTGAAAGTTTGATATTCCGTCAGGTTCAAGAGCTGTTTGCTACTCCTCTGGATGTAAGTTGGGAATTGTAGTCTATCTTGGATTTATAGACTGTGATTGCTGAGTTGAACGGTGTCATCGATGCTAAAATTAAAGCAGCCAAAGACGATGCTATTAAGCGAATCCTCGAAGGTGATCGTGATTCAAATATAGCAAAGAAAACCGAATCCTACTATGGAAACATCACTTTTCTTGGCGAATTATATTTGTGTCGTCTTGTGAAAGTGAAAACTATAACTGACTGCCTCAAAAAACTCAAAGATTCACCTGCGCCTGAGTCTTTGAATTCAATGCTTATACTGTTGAAAATTTGTGGACAGGATTTGGATTTATCGGCAAAGAATATGATTGACCCATGCTTTGTCAAACTGAACGGTCACTTGAGGTCCAACAAACTTCCCAATCACCAATTGTACAAAATACAGGAGCTCTGTGACTTCAGAGCGCGTGGGTGGAAGGAGGTAGATCACGTTCAGTCGAACCCACCTCCACCAAGTAACGTTCCCAGAAGGCAAGGTGACGAAAAACCTCGACGGCCTACTGTTCAGCCGCCACTTGAAAGTTCGTCTTCTTCTATTTATGTTATATCTTTGTAGAACGTAAAGCACCTTACACTGGTAATCCGGTCACTCCATCTAGTCTTGCGGTTACCCAGCAGCCATGTGAATCGAGAAAACTCAGACCTACAGGTTATGACTGGACTCAAGGAAGTGGTCCGCGTAAAAGTTCGACAGAGGATGGGTAAGTGCACCTCCTTGTGATAATTACGTCATCTGGTAGACCTGTTGAAGATTTGGCAGTTTACTTCGATTGCTGTGGTTACGTTTGATTTATCAAGTGTTCATATTGGTGGGCGCAGTTTCTCCTTAGTATTGTAGTTTTGGGCAGTTATGTATTGTCTCCTGCTTAGGTCACTTACTTCACGATTGTGACCTACGAACTGAGCATCACAGTGTTGGCTGTCGCATCTGAGAACAGCGCGACCCTCGTCTGTTTTATTAATCTTAGTAGGCCGACATTTCAGTCCCGTGTTCGGGGTCCGATTAATTCAGTTCTGGTGAAACTGTTCTGTCGTTATCTTGATCGCTTTTTCCGTGATTCTGACATTTATCCAATAAACTGCATTACTTAGAAACAAGGATGTAGTTTATCAAATGTTGCGATTGTGACCGTATTGTAATTTTTTTCAGAACCACTTGTTGGTTTGGCGCTATCATTTGTGGTAGAGTTTCGCCCTTGGCGGGAACATATGAATCACCTTTACTCTGTTGAATTCCCAAGCAGCGTCATGTGTACTGCCGGCCAACAAATGCAGTGTTTCTGTACTGAAAATATGCGCCCAGTTCGGTGGATCGATCCATACATTCAGAGTCGTCTAAACGCAGGAGTGTACCGGCCAAGTATGTGAACATACTGTCGGCGCTCCATACTTCTCCATACTTCAGCTCAGGTTAGGATCATCAGTGAACTGTCTGACAGTTTCAATACCAGAAACGGCGTACGTCACCATTTTTGTTTAATTTTGTGATTGACGAAATAATGGAATACTGTCTCCAACACTCAAGATGTCGGCGTGGACCTCCAACTTGATGGGAAACTGCCTGATTTTAATTATGTTGACGACAAGGTGTTGCTGTTTGACACTTTCCAAGCAGCACAAACAATGCTGGGTGCTATTTCGCGTTCTGCTGAATGTGTCGGAATGTGCTTTGCAGCCTCGAAGTGCAAAATGCTTCTGCAAGGTTGTTCTGATTACGTAGTTATCGTTAGCTAATGAAATCATGGAGATTGTTGACCGGTTTGTATACCTGGGTAGCTGCATCAGCGGCGATAGTAGTGCAGGGAATGGAACAGAAGTATTTCCAAAGCTAGGATTGTGTTCGCTAATCTGGAGCATGTTTGGCGATAGAGCGGTATCGCTCTGATGCTTAAAGGTCGCGTATATCAGACAGTGAGGGTTGTGTTACTTTATGACAACGGGAATTGACCGCTCAGGTTAGAAAAAGTGACCACCGATATCTGTGTTCAATCTCTCGTATCAGGTGGCATCAGCGAGTATGCGACGAAGAGGTTAGTAAGCGGGTGTTTGACACTGATTATCAAACGAGTTCTTTTGTTCATCCCTTACGTTAGCACAGATTTCGACGGTTAGGTCTTGTACTAAGTATGCCAACTAGTCATCTGTCACACCGAGCACTCTGCCGACTAGCGTAAGGTGCGAGATGAACAGATGATGACCTGGTATAGGGAAATGGAATCGTTCACGTAGGGTTTGGCCACTGTGGGTCGGGTTCGTCTCCCGGGCTGAGGCTCTCGCAACTAACAGAGTCGATGGCTTGAAACGTTCAGTGAGGTGGCGGCTAGTCGAGCTTAGTAGTGTGAATGTCGTAGTTGTTTGTCCGAGTTGTCTGTGAATTGAGTGCATATAATGACGCGGTGCAGCAAAAGCCGTAAGGCGGATGCTGCCTTACTTTCACTTACAGCTTGGTTGTGTGTTTGTAAGATGTAGGTATCTTGATGTTATATGTTTGAATATAGACGTAACTTTTCTAGTAGTTCCCTTCCCGCCCCCTTCGTTTTCCTCTTTCTCTTATGCATGGTTTGCTTTTTCTTCATGGTTCCGTGGCAACTAAGCGTCAGTGCGAACCACTGCTGTTCGATGATGACGATGGTAGGTGTAAATCAGTTTTGTGACTTATTCCGGCACCAACGTATTCACACAAATCCAGACATCTTTATGGAGACGAAGTGAGCCTGTTTGCTTAGGTTTGATGTTCTCATCAGTGATTTAACTATCATTTCTGTCGAATAACGCGTAGCTAAGTGATTGCACGCGCATTTAATCGATTATCGTCTCAGCATTTTCAAATAGCCGTGTTTGTTCATTCAATTTCGAAAGTGGGGGAAACTTGAATCCCTGGACATGTGATAAGTAGTCATCCGCATATGAAAACAGACTGTCTAACGCGTTGCCCGTTAGTTAATCGTACTAACGGAATACATTGTTGCATCGACATTTTTGTCTCCGAATTAATCAGCCCAAGCGATCATGGCTCTTGGTTTGTAAGTAGGCCGGGCAATTAGTAATGGCATAGTGCAAGTAACTAGTGAAGCCTCCACTGTCTTATGTTTGTATTCCCACAGTTGACCGATCAAAATGTCGGCATTTTTACTCAGTGTGATTGTTCATTTCTCCGATCTCGATCAGCGACGCGGCGATAGCTTTGTCACTTTCCGCTTTCACATCGTTAGACGTTTGTTTCAATTTGACGTACTGTCAAGCTGCTCACAATCGGACGAAACCAGTTTCTCCGATGGGAAGTCCACCGACTTGGGTCATCCGAGTAACCTCAGTATCCCGTAAGTTTATGTCGCGCAGACCGCACCGGATAAGGTGATGTGTATAAAAACGCTATTTTCTAAGTGCAAAGCAAATATGTGGGAAAAACGAGGGTTTACTCTGGGGCCGTTGACTCTCTTCCATCTAAATCGCAGTGTCTCACTGCCCTGCGGGATGTCGACGTGAATGAAGTGGGTACATTTCGCTTCAGTTTTTGTCCTCCGTAGCGTCGAGGATACGCCTTATTTGTTAGAAGGCATATCGTACCGCCTGTACACGTCTCATTCTGTTCCACCGTTAGGTGGTTTGACCGGTAGCTGACGTAGGCTCACCGACGTTATTTCCGTCAAGGTGCGATCGTTGCACGTGCAACACCACTGTTTGCTGGTGTGCCGCAAATAGCTTCGGATGTATGGTTGGTTGGCAAGACGTTGACGCTACATCGGACTCTATTAGTCGAAACCACCACTGGTTGGATAAGGTACAGGGTGGTCATGACGTGGAGACCTTGACTGTTTCATTGGGGTAAGTTGATAGGATGATCACTGAAATTGTTTATTGGAAACGATATTGCAGCATGTTGCAGTCAGCGGCTTGCTTACTTCCCACCCCCTTTTTTGGTTACCGTGGGCTGCTCTTGTTTTCCTTCCCTTCAAATAACATTATTCTTAAGATATTCCTCAACGGTGACTTGAGCCGTATCACCCTCCGGTCAAGTTAACGCATGTAGTTAAATCGATTTCGCAACCGTGTGACTGGTAATTATTAACATTACCATCAAGCTGTCGCCATCTTCTGAGCTCCCGTTATTCATGCCGACATAATCGCCTGGCCGCCTCACGACTCTTGGTGTTCAGCGGTAATGGCAAACTGTGTAGTGCTGCTGATGCGTCGCTGGCGTAAGAGTACCTGGCATAGTTGTCGGATATTGTCATCGGTTGCGAACTTGAAACCTTCTTACTAGGATGTCATGGCTTTTACAACTAACGTGCTTAGTGTTGGCAGGGATAATAATTGAAAACCAAAGGTGTATACATATAGATAAGTATGTCTCCCGCCAGGTCTCCAACTTTCAGATTGACCTCGCACATCTTAGCTAACGATCAACTGTTTGGGATATTACGAGGGCTGAATAATTCACTGTTCTTATGGGCAGTTTGTCCGCGAACTGGTCTGTATGTGATAGTTCACAGGTAGTGGGAACCATTCCAGTTTTACAACGACCATAGCTCGGTTCTGTCACATGCGGTTCAAATTTGTCCGTGTAACCAAAGTTAGTTCTTCAGAACTTTCAGGTGCTATTTCAAAAAAATCCCATTCCAACGAACCGTTTGAAAGTGAGCGCTCGAAGCAACTACTCGTAAACGACTTGTTTGCCTTCAGATCACGTGCACAACGACTTAGAAATAAATTAACCACTCCATAGTTTATGGCTATATCATATGAGATGTGCTGCCATGTGACATAAGGGAAAACTGATCCAGGTGCACTCTTGGTAACATTAGCTCTATTATCTAATCACATTACTCTTTCGCGTTGTTACTGTCGAACCACTACAGCTCGAAATAACACTGCAGATGACCGAATCCAAGTCAACTCACCATTGCTGTCGACCACCTGTGTGCATGTCTGTTGAACATCTATCCATGGCCTGGTTGCCCTTCGCCACATTTGCTGAGTGAACATTTATCTGGTGTGTTGCTCTAACGTATTTTCGGAGAGATGGTTGTTAGTGAACTGGTGGGGTATATTTGGTTTAGACGTCGATCTACGATCATAGTTACAGACTGGCATAGGACCTGATGTCCTAACACGTTCCAACAAGTTAATTTCAAAAGTTTGTATTGTAGCAGTACTGAATCTAAGCACTTGGTTTGCAGCTAATTGTGAAGCTGATATGCCCTTCGCCGCATTTGATCTATCCATTTGGTCGCTGTTTAGTCTATGTTTTTCATCTAGTTTCGTTATCTCTTGGTCAGTGGCTAATACAGAAATAGATCAGAAAGAAAGGAAGACTGTAAAAATACTCAGAGTTCTTGTATTTTAGCTCGTGGCTTGCGTACTGTTTTGATTGAGAAGGTCTGTTGATCTTCGTGTTCATCGCATCATCGGAACTGTACCTTTTCCATACCTTCAGTAGCCCATTAAATAGGTGTGTTGTAATTATTGATGATCCAATATCCGCGAAGTTGTTGGCTCTCCGTTTGTTCCAGTTACTCCTCTTCGTGGGTCATTATTAGGTTTAACGACATTCGAAGCCTGATTTCCCACAGATACGACCGAGAGATGAAAACAGTAATGGTGGCCTTGGCTTTTCCAGTTTTACATTGAGTGCTGTTCTAGAGACAGTCATGCCGAGCAGGCTAAGGGGGAACTGTGAGCGTAAAGCAGTTGCTCATTGAGTTGACCTTAGTAGTATGGCTTGATTGTTCTCCTGATGGGGATTGCTGATTTCTTGGTCCAGTTTGTTCCCACTTGCTTTTCTATCAGTAGTGACTTTCATTGTCTGTGATGTCCGACAAGTGTATCAGCTAGTTGTATATCTCTCAGGTATTAGGCTGGATGTATGCTGCATCTCTTAGACGCCAGACGACACTTCTTACGCTGATACCCACTTAGGTTCACTTCTTCGACGTGTTTGTTGATGCCGACACTAAACTGGAGTTTAGTCTGCACTAAATCTCGGGGCAGATCGATATTTGCTGAATTGTATTCCAGTCAGCTGATCATGTTGCATGTCCTGCGATGGTTTTGATACGCATTCGCATGCTGACTGAGCGTTGGTCGCATCAGACACTTACCAGCGTTAACGTAAACCTACTAAATGGTTACTGTTCAGTGTGTGACTTGTATTGTTTAAGGTCAATGGGGTGTTGTCTATCAGACTGGTGACTTCACGATTACCTGGATTGTTGGTTGAGAGTAAGACTACTGCACATTGCACGTAATAACATTCCTGCATGCACAGCGTCTTTTGTGTTTAGTTTTGTTTTGCTCAGTTATTTTCCCCTGGATACTTCCCAGCCTCATTTTTATGATTAACGGTGACCTGGGCTGCAATGCCGTTTGTTGTACTTTGCGAATAGTAAATGTTCGTTAGATTTTTTAGTGGTATGGGATCCTTCGCAGTCGTTCATAATAAAACATTGATCTGTTGAGGCGCCCATCTAGTTTTTTTACTAACCGCAATTTCAACGTAGTATTGATGCTGTGTATATATGGACTGCTGCCCCACTATTCTGTCATTTTACGCTAACAGTTGGAAGTTTGTGGCCTTGCGAGTGTGATTGTTTGTCCGGCTGCTGTCATAAGGGTTATGTAGCAAAATGCACTGCGTTGACTAAGCATTGTACGGCGTTTGCAAGCGCATTATGGGTTGCTTATAAAGGGGGCTTGTCGCCGCCCACAACCGACCGTGTTTGGTCTCCTTTTATTTGAACATAAGAAGTTCGTTTATCAACTTTGAACGTTTTAGCCCATTGACTTCAACGATGTGACCCCTAAATATGCAGCGCTGAGAATAGGTGTTATGCAAACCAGTGCTTTTCCTCAACTATTATAGGGTTTCGTGGGTAATCGTTGTCTAGATTATTTAAGAATGAGTGTCTGTAACCACGGGTATTCGTGTCCTGTTTTCCATAGCACCTCTCGCAATATAAATAGTTGAGGAGGTTTTCCGCAAAGAAACATACTACAGTACATGCTGTAAGCCGTTCGTCGGTTTCTGGAGAGGCAGCGATGTGTGTACCTTTCGGACTAATGCCATTGAAAGTGGTCAAACTATTCATTACTTGATATCCATTTATTCATCGGCGGATGGCACTGTAGCTCGCTCTATCGTTCATTGAAATAATGCTCAGATTTTCCTTCAGAAACTATGATTATCGAACGGAAAGAAATAATGATTTTACATGCGATAAAACGACGACCCTGATGACTTGTTTGCAAATATCCGTTTGACTGCGGTGCGCTGTCATGTCGGTCAGCGCTTCTGGTCGGCGTTTTCAGTGAACACGAAGTGCACTTTCTAGTGGGCGACACTCATCGATTTGCTTATCGGAATAATCAGGGCCTCTTATTTCGTAAACATATCGTTGCCTGATCATTTGATTTTTCCCGACAGCTGATGGTGTCGATAAGTAATACTGGACGTAATGAACGCTCAAGTGTCACCCTTCATACGTGACGGAATCATCGCCGACCACGTGTGCAACTAACCAGATCAGCTTACGCGAATTCGCTCAAAGTTTATCTTTTGGCATAGTGCACAATTTAGTGCTGCGTAATTTGGAATCTGTCGATTGATTCCAACTTTTATCAGTGAAAAGCCATTCTAACAGTGGATATTGTACGGGTACATTAGTACTCCCAGTGTACATGGATTAAAGGGTATAAAACGGATTAACACCTCGTTTGGTGTTTCAATTCCGTATGACTTTCTGCCTGCTGAACGAAGTCAAACACTTCTGATTCAACAGTTGTGCGTAGATTAAAAAAACAGCTAGCATGCTCCAAACCAACCGACAGTAAATGCCTTGATTATTACTTTCCTGCCCATCATCTTGAGCTCTGGTCACTTGGACTGTTTGCATTTGTCTTGATTACAGCTGTCTTGTGGTGAGTATTGGCATTGTTCCAGATATTTTCATCAACCCAGACTACTCGTGTAGCGTCCTACGAATTAATGATCACTCACGCGCTTGTCGGATGACCACGTCACACCAAACTTTAATCCCACGTTGTCCTGGAACGTCACTTGGGTGCACGTCTTTTTAACCTGGACAGAAACTTTCAGTGTAATGTTTTGTTCTGTATTTCCATGTGTAACCGTCATTTATGTATCGAGCCCCAACGGCTTCATTCACAGAGTTGCCAACCTTTGGCCATATTGCACTTCAAAGTGGAAAACACATCTTGAAAGTTTGGACAGAATCATGAATACTACTGTCCGTTACACTCGTGGACCAACTTTGAGGCGACGTAAAGGCACCGGGAGGAAGCGTTCTCCCGAAGTAGGGGTTCTAGCAACAGTCCTGTTGAAGAAAACAACACAAACAAGCGTGAGCCAAAGGCACAGTAAGACATGCACACGACTTACACAAACGATAACTAGAACGGCGCCGACAACACAGCAACACGCTCGGTCACACATTTCAAGTTCAACCCGTGCGCGCTTGTTGGTTTCGACCGCACGTTACACTATCTAACAATGCCTGGATTTCTGGGACATCACTGTACGGCAGTGCTTCATTTGTATAGTTCCAGGTCGGTTATTTCCATCATCACTACTGGGATTTCGGGTGCCGCGAATAGTTCTGCATTGTTTTCCCCTGCAGTTAGCAACGGGGAGTGAACAGCGTTGACAGAGTACACTTTGGTATGACAATTCTGTTAATTCACACCTGAACTGCTCAATCAAAACAATGTGCAGAATGCTGTCTTGTTTGACCGCCGTGCCCATGCGTCTAAGTAATCTTGAGGGTGCGGAACGACCGGGCGCATCTCGCGTTCTTGTGATTTTTGCCCAACGTACGCATAACACTTCCAGGATTTAGCGGTAAATTAATGTTAGGTCTGTACATTCTCCCTCATGATGGAAATTTACTTGCTCTTTTTTACTGTTTGCTTTCTGAGCCGTAGTAAATCGCCGTTGCCTTATAGGTGCTAGACCATTAGTTGCTACAAGTGCTAAGCCAATCCCGCTATAGTTTTCGCCGACATCTGTAGCCGTCAACTATCTAAACTGATTCCGTCCAAGTGGCGTCCTCGTTTGGAAATGTTAAGCCGGTATTATCCTCAGATGGTGGCTGCATCGAAATCTCCGGGCCATCAACTGAGTTGTTTCAATGTAAAATCGCAGATCGCGGTTTGGGTGGGTAGTTTTAACTTACCAAACCAAGGTATAATTTCAAATATGTGATTGCAATGAAAACGGCTAAGCTGTTGAACTGTCATGGCGAGTTAGTGTTGATTTGACCTATTCTGCTACTTTGACGAGGTGGTCGAGCTTGTATGCTGTTTCGATCCGACGGGCTATGCTGACTAGGACTCCGGTCATTCCAAGTGCAACCATGTCACACAGGCCAAACGGGAGCAGTCAGACGAAAAGCAGTTACACTCATCGTATGTTGCCTTATTGATCGAGTAGGAGTGCTTGGGTAGTGAGGCACAGTCCTATAGGCATACAGCAGAACTATTTTTATAGTTGCGACACCGCTGTCTCCCGTATCAGGAGGAAGGGGGTTAGAAGACAGCACACCGATCGCCAACTTTTGACCGTGACCGCCGGCGTATTATTCAATACGACCGAAGAACATCTAGTATCTCTCAAAAGCCCGATGTAGCTTCGAGTACATCCACTGCACGCAGTAGTGCTCAGAATCAGACATTGAAGTGAAAAACGCTTTTTTTTCACCTACTGCTTTAGTTGTTTGTCTGTAAATTGTTCATGTTTGAATGTTTTCGTCCTGTGTTTTTAGTTCGGTCCCATTTTTCCTTTCCTTCTTAATTAGGACCCGTCCTCTTCACAGTTGTTTGATAACAGCTAAGCATTGCTTTTCACTGTTTGAGGTGTTACTGTCTGTTCTAGTGATGGTAATGATGAGTTTAGACGGCACACTTAGTAGGTCTGTTTATCGAAAAGCCGCATGGAGTGGGCAGTACCTACAATTCTCTTCATTCGCGCCCGTGGCTTACAAACGTAGTTTAGTGCGAACCATTTTTCACCGAGCAAGGAAAATATGCACAGCCGATCGTCTAAAGACTGAGGAGCTCTTAAAGTGTTCTGCTGGCGAATGGATATCCGGCCAGATTTATTGAAATTCATTGCAAAGAACGAGTGGCTACCCCCCAAACACAATCAGTGCCGAAGAAGCAGGTTTTTACCACCCTTCCTTACACAGGTGACCACAATGTCACCGATGTAAGTCGAAAGTTGAAGTCAGCCATTTATCGCACATATCCCGTAGCGGAATTGCGCCTGTTGCTTTCCACCCGCAGGATGAATCTCCACTGCCCTGATCGTTCTTTCTAGGAAAACTGCCTCATGTTATCTACCAGTTCACTTGCAGTTGCGGTGACTCATACATTGGCAGAACGGGCCAAAGCTTACGACAAAGGAAGGCGAAGCACATCCCCAAGTGGCTAGTACGAACAATGACTCAACGCGGGTCAGTATGCCAACACTCGAACAGAAATCCGGCGTCTTCGATCGCGAAACACCTAATCGCAACAGGTCATGTGGTTGACCCCGTCACTTCGTTCATAGTCCTATTGCGTAACCGCAACTCCAGGCTGTTAGCATTCTCGGAGGCATCGTTGATCAAGCGTCACGCACCGTTAGCAGAAGGTGCTGGCGTAATCAATTTTGTTACCGTGGCAGTGAACCCTGATTGCTCCCATGTGATGTTTCGTTCATTTCATTGTTTTGTCGCCAAACGCTTAACCTATATAACCGAACGTTTTATGTAATCGACTGATGAGAATAAACGAAATGCTTGCATCTCGCAATGTATGTCTTCTTGTCTTAATGTACTGGATAAAGGGAACTCGGTGTTTCAAATGGTGTGTTTACAATTGACGAAAACATGACGTAAACTCATCGTGTATTCCAATCATTTCGAAACTGTTTCAAGAATTCGTGCTACCTTTGGTTGACAGTTACATGATTTATGTGAAGCCAGACCTGACCAGGAAAAGTAGGATGAAGGCCATACATCTGTGCGCAATATGTGTGAAACTAGTTTTTTGTCAAAAGTGGTCAGCATTCAATGCGGTGATAGTTTAAATTTTTTGGATGGGCGCTATTCTGCATAGTTTGATCAGTGCACCTTGACGTCCATTGATCTAACGATATCACGTCTACCATAGTTGGACTATCTGCATCTCAGTTGGTTTGGTGCCTAGAGGAGGTTTTGGAAAGGCTGGTTAAACGTACGTTACATATTAACCGAAATGCAATTTGTCAGTGTGCCGTCGCCCGCCAAGCGTATTGCTGACAAAGCGCATTTTCTCAATCATTTGCTGTGCATACCAATAGGGGTCCATTCCAAGAGGCGCTCCAAAGCCAATGTATACTATTTTCGGTGTCCGCGATCACAGTTGAGGGAGAAATTCAGTCCCATCATTTCGTATTATCAGCTTCACTCTGCAGAACACATGTTCGTCCCCTTGCTTTTGGCTGCCAATGCAGTTCGGTCTGATGTGCATTCCTGTTTACTTTACCTTGATCGGTGTTGCGATGAATCAAAGCGTCAACGGAGTTAAAGATCAAGACAAGGAGTTTCCGGAAAATCAGGCCTTATTCATTTCTTCTACGAGTTTGCAAGTTGAAATGGGCTACAGTAAACGTGTACTGAAATCACGGTTATGGGTGTACATTTGTAGTCGTTGCTTCTGTGTCACTTTTCTGGAAGTATTAAACTGGCTTTATTTTGGTTAAACTATTTTTGTCATCGCTGTCCCATCTTTAGTAGAATGCTCTTCCGCTATTCGGTTACGGGCATATCTACGAGACGGCTTTCTTCTAAGTTTCGAGCCAAAATATACTACACTCGTATTTGGGTAGAACCTATGCAGTTTTTTTACAATCAGCTTGTAAGTGACCATGTCCGTGACATCACTAACTGAATTTCACACACATTCATGTCCATTCGCGCGCGCACTGCACGTGTTGATCGTGCTCGCTAAATTGAGTGCATACCCAGTCTGGATTACAGCTAACTTGAGGTGTCTCGGTTGTGCGTGGATATGTGTTATCCGTCGTACCTGTGTTTGAAAAATCGCATGGTCGAGCAACCTGTTCAACTGAAAGTTTATAGATTTGCTTTAACATGTATGCAGTACGTTGAAGATTGTGCTGGTTATCGTCTTGTTTGTCTCCTTAATTTCGGTTATCAGAATATAAGTTTATAGTATTTAGTCTCCAGTGTGTATGTACTTTACACAGTTTTCTTGTGAACACAACGTCGATTGTCAATTCAGATGATGATCATTTCGTTCCAGTTTACATATTTTGAATTATTCCTAACTGATTTCGTTTTGAAGTAAGCACGTATCTATCAGGTTATCCGGAATGTCGATCCATTTGGTTTTCTTGTAGATCCCACCAGAGTCATCCGACTAATGTAATCCAAAATCGCTCCCGTGAAGCTTCGCCACGCGTCCAAGCTGCACCACAGAATGCTTGGATTGCTCGACAAGCACATATGCAAGGGGGAGCGAACACAGGTGTTGCCGCACAAAATGCTGATCCGCTGAAGGACTATTCCAAAATCGTCGATCGCAATAGAGGGGTTGCTCGATCAGTCCTTACAATGTTGAAGGCCGAGGAAGACGGTTTTGTAGGTTACCAGTTCAATATGTCATTTTCTTTTCCATCTTAGTACACATTATTTGCAGACTGTAAAGCAGAAGAACGATCAGCGTTGTTGCATGCCGTTTTTGAGCTGTTGATGGATGAGCGAACAAGGGAAAGAAGCGCCGCTGGTATGATGTGTTTAAATTTGTTGGACAAAAGGCTTATCACCTGCAAGGATATAATATCTGCGTGAGTTCCCACTGACCTTTTATTAATGGATTGTTTATTTTAAAGTTTTTGTGGTGCTATATCTTCATACTAGTTAGCTAGATGATCACATTTCCTTATAGTTATCATTTTTCCGGTCTTGTTTTCTCCTGTGCATGTACAAAGGAATGATTTTCATCTCGTTGAATTGCACAATAGATAACGGCGTGAACGACTGCAGGTTTTATATTTTTGCAATTTGTTTGTCTGGATCGGTACAGTGCGCTGCGTACTTTGTTGATATATGATTGAAACAACTGTTATAATATTGTGTTACTTTTTTTCGTTTATGTTTTCATTTGCTTGTTCGATGCATCTTGTTCTTCTTTAGGTGTGAAGGGTACCTCGTAAACTGTGATGACGGATGGTTAGAGGACTATCCATTCGGATTCAAATACTTGGCGGAAATCTTCCAGCATT
>JTDE01021767.1:0-35319 GCA_014338405.1 Paragonimus skrjabini miyazakii | reverse complement strand
ATTCCATTTCCGCTTCTTCCTCTTAGTCTTTTCTCAATAATTTTCACCCTTCTTAGTAACGTTTTCTTCTAGGATATTCCACGTCACTGTTGAGGTGAGCGGTGGCTCGAGCCACAGTACCTTTTGGTCAGGCTCATGGCTGTTATAATGATGATGATGGGACGAGCGTTTGAGGGTACTCAGTAGCTTGTGGGGACATGGTGCAAGAGATTTGCTGATTGTAAGAGAGTGATTGCTGTTGGACTACATCGAAGGCTGAAGTGAGGTCCAAGGATTTATTTTCGAGTAATCGCTGACCAATAAAATGAAAGTTTAAACCACGAACGAATTTTTCACGATACAATTCAGTAGGGACTTCAAAAATCACAGTCCGAAGCCAAGGTTTTGGGTTTCTGATGGAATTTACTTAGACTTTGCCCGTTCTCTTGCTTAGCAGTAGAAAGGACATGCCGAGCAAAGACAGTATTTTTTGGTTGAATGTAGAGATTCTGGAGTGTACACATGGCTGTTTTGTAGGAGTCACATTCCACGATGTGTTTGTCTACGGATGAATTGACATAATTAATGAGGGTAAACAATGCATCTGTTTCAAGCGATTTTGCAGCAGAAAGGAAGTTCTCGAATGTATTTCGCCAGTGAAGCCACTGATCAGTTGCGGTAGGCGAGTGAGGGTCGGCGGCGAAACGATCATGTCACCAGATACGATCAGCCATTTTACAAGTTGAATAGATTATGGTGATTCGAAACGTACGTTCAATAGACTGTCACTGAGAGAAAATGTGAGATGCCAAAACGATAGGCTTTATTCAACTTGTAAACAAGCCGGGCAGCTGTAATGCAAAATAGAGAACGTGATGAATAATGCAGACAAAGGAAAAGATACAAGTGCGTAACAAGAAGAAAGTTGGATGATCACCCCTTGGGGTATTAACACTTAACGCTGGCTTCCCCAGTTCGCCGGTGCCATTCACAAACATACGTTTGCCAGAAGTGGTCGACATTCTGCGCAATCAAATAAAATGGCCAGGATTCGGGTCTGAATTACATAATTCAAACTCGAAACGGTTTCAGCATTGTTTAGTTCCTGTTCTAATGCACTTTTAAACGGGATAACAATGAAACCTTTCTTATGTCGTCTACTGACAGATGTGTTCGTGAACAAACTGGTATCCCCAACGTCTGTCTACTGTCCGGTCCTCATGTGCCACCGATGCAACATGTTTATTTTTGTAATCCCTGAGAACAGTGGGTATCCTTGAGATTTGTAATGACACGCAAACACCAAGTCGTTCCGTCTCGAAGACAGAATCAGAAAACGCTTATTTTCTTCATAACTAATTAGCTAGACACCATGGCAGTACATTATAAAGGTGAACATGTATTAAACCAACGTAGTGGTCGGGGATTTGGTTAATATCAAGTTGGACATCGTTCACAATTGATTGGAATTAACAAGCAGTAAATATGTCTCCTATCGAGATGATCGGGCGAGCCTGATCAGTATTCACAAGCGAAAGTGGTTGAGCGTTCACACATGATGATTCGGTTAATGGCGTAGTGGTGAACACGATTGCCTCATGAAAGCGTGACCGAAGTTCTAGTCCCGGCAGTGCTACGGATATGCACTAGTGATGAGCTCTAGTGAGAGCGAAACTCGAATCTAGTGTTTCTTTTGGAAAGGGGCTGACTGGAAAGTCTATGGGAATGTGACGGTTGCGATCAGTTGTGAGTGATTTTCAACTGTAAAGGGGATTATTTTAGTTTTAACCTATCAAGCAGAACAGTTAACTTGTCTGACCTCTAGCAGATAGTGCATACACCTATTCTGTTCTTGAAGCGAAGCAAGAATTGACGAGCAAAATTTCGACGGGAAATAGTTGGTTGCAACAACTCACCATTGCGAGCACGGTTGGTAAACTTTCATCCGAAATAAGATCTGGAATCGAAATGAAATCAGTGTTCATTTTACTTCCAAGCAATTTAATTGTCATATCTCTTATTGATGATCGATTCAAGTATTCACTCATGACGTCATTTTATTGATCATTTCATGTGTTATACGCTTTGTCTCGATGTTTTGTTAAAATTTCGAGAGTAGATAATTGGAATCAGCTGCTGGCCACATTGTGACTTGTGTTCCGTTGAGAATATTCCGGTGGTTGATAGTATTAGAACTTAACTTACTTGTGTTTTTTGTTGTTACTCTCAAATCACAAAACTATGAGCGAAACTAATTCTTGGAAAGTCTCTAAGTATTAAGCATCGAGTTTTTCGCAGATGCAAAACTACCGCTCATTTTGTAACTCGCTACCTATTCCATTTTTTGAAAAGCCACTCGCTTCTATGAAAGGCTAATAAAAGCTGACGCCAAGTTAATTGCCATTCATGTGTAGGTCACAGGTTTAGGGAGAAATTTTCTATACTTTACAGCCCTTCTGAGATGTATGCCGATAATTTTCTGATGGAATTGTTATGTCAAATGGTCCGTATAAAATTGACAACAGTTACACAGATACACTGTATTAACCTCCGAGGAATCGCCTCCCCAAATCTTTCAATCTGAAAGAGATAGCGTATTATAATAATACAGCCAGCATTGTCATGGGTGATCGGCACTGACGCTTAATTGTCCTACAGCCATGAGGGAAAGGGGTACAGCACATCTGTGACCTCTGAGGTCTTTCGTATGGCTGAAGCAAATATGTGACATCTTTCTTTCCTTTGACCATGTTGAGCATTTCATCGGTTGTTAGGTTTGCTACCTCTGACAGATACGACCTCATGTTCCTTAGTGCGTTCGCCTTAATGATTACAATAAATTGTTTGGAACCAACACGGGCGAATTGACACCAAATTTTATAGTGGTATTACATGTGAACTGTGGTTCTCCGTCCTCTGTACCGAAGTGAAAGCGAATGGTAATCTACCTCAGGCGAACTGGTACTCTGCCGTCAGTTACCGTTCATTTTCTTTGGTGTATTCAATAAAAGCGTTTTCGTGTCTCTAGACTACACAAACCAGATCCTCCTAAAGTTAGTAATATGATCCTTTCTGCTGCTTAGTGTGACATTTGACACAAAAGGCTCGGATGAAATAGCAACACATGAGAAGGAGAAAGGAATTATGTAGGACGTACACAGAGATTCACAACACGACCATTGGTGACTTTGGCTTGTCAGCGTGATGCGCATCCAAGGGGGTTTCATTGTCCTTTGTCCCTGAACGGGGAGCCGCACTGATGCAAGCTTCAATGTCATTCTCTTCACCCCCAAGTAGTCCGCTGACTGCAGCTTCCATCCTGACCCGCTACTCACAAACCAGGCACGATGTGACAACCGATGGTTCAGCGCGGTCTATCCGTCTCGAAGACACGCCAGTGAACTTCGTCATTGTTGATACGGTGTTCCTGCCGCACGATTTTAATGCTTCGATTATACCGATGTTCAAAAACTGATACTGTATAAACATCTTCCGCGCAGATGGACCAAATTTCACAGCTGGGCGGTAAGATAGTTGGTTCACCGACATTATACGATCGAGCTTTCAGGGAAAAACTGCGCTCATTTCAGAGTCGGGGAGCAGCATGGCTTGGTAAACCCAATCTGAACCTCAGCTGTAAGATTTATGACTTCACTTGACATTCGGGTAGCTTTGGTACAGTTTCCAGAATTCATTTCGACTACTCCGTACGGTTCACAAGCAGAGGTGAGAGCAGATGCTGCGTCCTGTCAATATTGAAACATGCGCTGCAAGCAGAATGTGCAAAGGCCATATCGAATTGGCGAACTAAAGCCTTCGGTTTCCGTTATGCTGTATTCTCCGTGAACTCTCACTAATCAGTGCAGTGTCATCTATCCCATGTCTTGAGGATGAGTTTCTGGAGGCGGTTACCCTGCGTCATATTCGCTGTCTGTCTGATCGCGCTCTTAGACCTCTCATTCCACAATGTAAGCTTTGTGGTGGTTCATCTTGACCAGTAAGTTTTTCCAAAGTTGTGCTGACGGTGATGCTGATCCCACTGTATGCAGCCTTGTCATACATACTAAATGGGAATAGTGTGACTTAAGTCAGTCGCATTTGGGATTATATTTCACACCACTGATTTTATAAAAGTGCTTAGATGGTGGCGCAACACTGACACCATACAACAGAAACTATTTTGATAGATGCAACTGTCTTTCGAGTAACGTGGAGGGTAGTTTAAGTAGGATCATCAAGCATGTAAAATCCTGGTCGTTTCATGGTTCTGTCGTATAGTGATTGCCCTTTGCAGCCCAATCATGGACGCAGGATGCTCGTATAGCGATCATTTGCAAGTGTCGTCACTTTGTTAGAGACTATTCTGCATTTTGGAATAATCTATGCTTAGACCATACCGTTGTTCATGCTTGATTCGTTCAAAAGCCGGGCTCAACTACACGCGAGCAGTGGAGCGTGTAGGACCATATGTGGCAGTTAAGTATCACATACGAAACAGTACTAGCGAAGAAGTAGCTCATGTCAAGCTTGATGAGAAAACTTGACGTGCTTGTGTGAGATCGCTGAAGCCCGTCGTGAACGAGTGTGCGTCTGGTTGTGACGGGATTCCATTCCTGTCAGGTAGACAGCTGTCGTTCGATTCTTCAACTCTGGAAATATGACAACGATCCGTGAGAATGCCAGTACAATCGGATTAAAAATTTGTGCATTCGTCACAATCACCACTTAACGAACCTAGTTTTTTTTCCTGGGAATACTGCAGTACTGTTCTGTCCAATTTCTGGTCACATCGATCATCTGCTTTATTGTTAATGGAGCCATATTCACAAAAGCTGATTCACCTGCTGCTAGTCAGTCAAGCTGTTCTGATAGTTGCGGTGAACATCGTGATGAACATTTCAGCTGACTTAGATCCAGTCACACTGATATTGGAACTTGAACAGATCCAAGGTCTCCTCAATCACAAGTTCAACTTGTTTTGTTGCCTATTTTTTGACGTTCAGAAAGGTCTCCGTCTTATCTTCTTTTTCAAAGTTGTCGGGGAGAAATCCGTACCAGGTGTGTCGTTATTAGGGCTTGTCAACAGTTATTCTCGTTTTACAACAGAAGGTCTATGTGACTACCACAAATATGTCAGCCTTGCCTGATTTGTCTAAGTGCTTTCCAGTTATAGTTATCCTTTCCTTTTCCTAATTCTGTTTAGCCGTAGATGACACCAGTAAGTGCACTTGAAGAATCCAATGGTGAGGTTGTAGGATTCTCATATGATGTCACATTTTTGACTCTGGGTTAGCCCACTTTATTTTGTTAACATCTGTGTTTCAGAATTGCGCATTCACTCTCGTACCCTTTTTCATTTTATCGCTATAGTTTCAGCGGATCAGTGGCTGAAATCTTTGTTGGATAGAAAAGTAATTTCTTCGGATGCTTTTGAAAGTTGGACCAAGACAAATAATGTCAGTGGATCTGTTACCAGGAACTTTCGGATACGAGACCAGTGACGTTTTTCAGAACAATCTAGATTTATCGGTTTCCGATTGCATGTGTATACACCCCGTACATAACTTTCATTCACCCGTGGAGATATAATTTCTGCTGCGTTCTACTTTCCAGACCGACTTGTTTGTACATGTGTTACAGCCTGCTTTTTAAAGTTCTTTGTGAACTTCATTTACCACATCCTTAATTTGGTGGGCTCGGTAACACGAACTTCAAAAATCATTGTATCATAGACCGCCTCCCGGATTATGATTTAGTGTCTGTCAGGTTGGTTTCGTGTGCTGTCTTGTTTCTGTCTGACTTGCAAATCCCCCACAGGTTTTTCTTACCGATTTGGGTTCGCGTGTCTGAACCGTTTGAGTGTTGTCCGTCTGCAATTAAGGCCGCAGACCTGCGGGCGCTTATCTCACCACCCGCACCCTTGATGGATATCTTGCCTTTGTTTTGTGCTCTCCTGTTCACGTTTGCAATTCCATAGATGTCGAACGCTTCACAAATACCAACAATTTTACTAGAATTGGGCTGGCTGTGCCACTTGTGTATTTAGATGCTTGCTTTATTTTTTACACATACACCGTCATGGATTATGTATATTGCGTGCATCATCTTTACCATGTAGAGTTTCCGTTCGCCTGTTCTGATTTTTGCAGCATATGTTCTGTCTAAATATGCCAATGCGGTGATTGATTGATTTTGACCTGGATTTGGTGCTTCTGTTCTTTGAATTTGGTGTGCTGTTCTTAACCGGTTAGTACCGACCTCTATCGCAATGATTGAGTTTTGCTTCATCACATGGATGGTCTTTTCTTTGTCAAGTACCTTTGGCGTTTTCCCGGAGCGGCTTTTTAACTTCGTTCCAGCAGGTTCAGTAATACTAGTAGACTAACTAATTTATTTGTATCGGTGCGTCTGTAAGACTTTTATGCCATATCTTCCAATGGGATGCAGCTTCACCCTTTTTCTGTGGATGCCTACGTCTAACTTTAAATCATTTTCAGTTAGCTGACGTCAATCGTGTGGTTATTCTGGGTCAAAGGAAAGAATCGGTTTGAGATTTTTCACATGGAATATTCATTGAATCAATTAGATCACAACGAATAGGGACGTATTGTCTAATCCATTAGTGACCGTTTATTGTTTCATGCGTGTTTTTGGGGTAGTGTCTTCTCTCAGTTGTTTAATGAACTATGTTTAAGATTGCTATAGAAATAGCTCGGTCGTCCAAGGGCCCTTCAGGGTGATGGAAAAATCTAATCAGGTTCCCTTTCTAGGTCATGATAGATAATGAACGGTCAGGTTGTCCCTACCCTTCAGTCTTCTGAGAGGCGACATCGGTTCGTATGACGCGAATACGAGTTCCCAACACATCTGATGAATCTTCCTATACTTAGTTTGTCTTTGGTATGGGATTGCCGCGATTTATATGTTTCTGTGGGGGTTGAGTTTTCCGAAACTTCAAGGCACGCAGCTAGTGCACTGTCATCGACACTTATCTTTACGGTAAATTAAATACCTGCCGCAAAGACAGTGCACTGGATGTCCTCGGCGGTGACTGTTAAGCCATTTACTATCGGAAGGACTCACTCGAGTCATTTATCTTCTGTTATGTACACAAAGGCTTTACAGTGTGTTTAACCTATCGTTCTCATTTTATTATGCATTGCGTTCTCGGCTATTCTCTGTCCTGTATGCAGTTGCCGGTGAACTTTGCATTTTACGGTTCACCTTTTAGCTAGCGGAACCTTGTGTTTGAGATCATACGAACTTGGTCGCGTACTGCAGACTATTGTATATTGCACACTGGATCATATTTTCGGTTACTATTATGCTAATTTTTCAAGATGGCTTTAGGTGTATCTGTTATCTTTAAGGGACTGGTTGAACACATCCTGTAACTTGTTTAGTCGTTAAGACATCACTTGCCGTCGTTTAGGCTTCTGACGGAGAATAGGACGAAAGCCGTGACTTCCTCACTATTTCATCTGTTGGGTCCAAGTGAAAGCCATTTCGACCTGGCTATTTATCTTGAACGGTAAGTGATGTGAGTAGACACGTCAATGCGGGCTGTTAACTCGTGGTACGCCTTGTCTTTTCACTAGTGCAAAAGTTGGTATTATTTACTGGCTCTTGTCTTGCTGTGGTATCCTTGTTTACAACATAGCTTCCCTGTGTTCTGTACTACCGATTTTCTTAATTGGAACATGACGGCTCAATGAGAATGCGCACTGAGCTGCCTTGCGCTGTATGTCGCCAGTTAACTGTTTGACTGTCTCAGGAGTCGTCAACGATGCCTGCCTGCAGCTGGCTCATCTGTCTTGATCTTTCCTCGTCACTGATTGCCAAAGAATCTTCGCAGCGTTTCTTCTGAGTCGTCCATCTCGGAACGATACATGTCGAAATCATTTCTAACCTGTTCAGGTTGTTATACGCTCATCACATTCTGTTGGATTATCAAGACCTCTGTTTTTTCAATGGTGATGCACTGTACATTTCTCTGCAACACTACATTGGCGCCGTACATCCAAATGTATTTGTCTACTTGACCGAACGTGCCACTTCGTTGCATTACGAGAAGCACATAAATGCTAGTTTATTTCTCATGCATTATTTGACATGTGATTGCTATTTATTGATCAGTGTCTCCATTATTGATGTCCAATCGTAGGCGACCTTTCCATTAGGTGTGGTTTCTGTGCTGCTGCTGCTAAGAAACCTGGCTCACGAGAGCGATGAGGCTGTAGCCCATCATGACACGTTTGTATTGTTTTGTTCCGACTGTTTTCCACCCATTCACAGTGACTTAGTGGACCAATCGTCCTGGACGTACTTATTAATAGGGCTTCTAAATGTTGATAGCTGTAAGGCTCTTGTGACTGTGGTTCACGAAGTTCTATTTGATCATCAAAAGCCCACTCGGGTTTTGGTAGGCTGACTGATTCCCTTTTGGTCTCGTTTCCTGACGGATCGACGGAACTGGTTGAACCATTTCGGTGGTGGCTACTAATTTGTTCAGATGGTGAGGAAGGGTAGTGTATCACCTCAGTCCGCTGCCTAATTGTTTGAGCTCGATCACAATCACGTAGCAAAACTAAGGCTGATTCAACTGATCTGCCTATGATGTGGAATGAGACTTCAAACGAATAAATTGGTGCTTTAGCAAACCATGTTGGAAAATGTGCATTCAGTGTATTATTGAAAGTCGGATGTCCGTTGCTTCATCACGATATGTGCTACTGTGCACAGTAGTTTCATAACGAACAAGCGTCGTTTCTATTCGCCTGAGTGTCTTGCTAAACGTCCAGAACGATCTGTTCTCACTTTGACCGGGTAGGTATCACGTTGGTGGTTCATGGTGCTATCTCGCTGGTTATTTTATCCAACTATTTATAAACGATAGCAGTTTACCGCCGCAGGTACAGAATGTGATTGCTAAAAGACGGATCCGTTAAACATAAATATCTTCATTGGTTAGCGCATGCGTATCACCTGCATGATCGTTGTGGCTATGTGGGTCGATTGTGTGCACCTACCTAAACACCGAAGCTATTCAGGTTTTGTCGGTTGTGCTCTTTGTTATGAATGTCTATTGTCTGTCTCACTGTAACTTTAGTCGAGCCTTCAGTTCAATGGCTTGAAGTACTGGATGGCTAATAGACTACTTGGTCATTGGATAAATGTTTGTCGATTAACCGGACACGTGATGCACCACGGTAATTGTGGACTGGATTGCGGTTGGTTGACTCGGCCATTTCCCGAGTGGGTTGAGCTAGTTTTGCAGCGAAGCTGGTAGCCCTGGTGTTGATATGCTGAACTGATATTTTGACGAGCGGCGTGAACAAGGTGACTAGTGATTGAAGTTGTACTGTGAAAATGCTCAGTTTTGTTACGTGGAAGTGTGCGATCCATGAGTTAAGACAGTTGATTGTATGGTGGACGGTGCTTGTGTTCCAAGGCGAGTGATTTGTTTGAAGGGACCATTAGTTTGTGGACTTGGTTAACGGGGATTCTTGATATGCCTTTACGAAACGATTATCATGTGTTCGACGTGGGCGAAATGTTAGAATGTTGTCTGCCGTGCTTATCAACCTAGCGAACCTGGCCAAACCTCTGTGATTCAGTTGTGCAGAAACAAGGAAATAAAGCCATAACGTAGTTTGTCTTACTGTGAATCCAAAACATAATCTCAACCAGTAGTATTTACATGACTTTATTCAATAACTAGCTTCTGCGCTAGTATCCGTTCGATCAGCAGATTTAGCGCCGGATAATCGGTTATCATATGACTATCAGCGAGAAATGCTCAGGTTGCATGTTAGGGTGCGGTTTGTTGTTGTCTCTCTCTTGCAATAGCCTGTCACCAAGTAAGCTTCCAACTGTTTGAACGCCGTGCGGCCATTTATCCTTCATATTTCATGGGCTTTTGGCAGTTCATTTTTCGTATAATTTAGGCATCGTATCCTCCTGAACATAGCGTAATCGGTTCCGAGTCACTCCGTTTTCAGCTGTTGCGAGTATCGCAATCTTCGCACGTTTTCAGATTGACTACGTTTAGCTTTCCTTACTGCCGGTATCCGTCAGCGGTCATTTGGAATTTCTCGTCGTTTGGTCTTTTATATGGCGATAAATGAACTATTCCACCTCGGGTCGTTGTCTGCTTCGATTTGGATTTCTTAGGCAACGTCCGGTATTCAGGTGTTCCTTGTGCACGCAGCAGTAGCACCGTTTACTAGTAATTGATGTAGATTTAATACCGTGGAACGCAGTTGCTACAACGTGCGATGATATAGGCCAGTACCTGTAAGCGATTAGGATACAAACGCTTATTTAAAAAGCAGCATGCTTAACTCTTAAAAGTGCGGTGACTGCCCACCGTTAGTGTTTGTGGAGTTTCTACGGATGACGAGGGACAACTGTATACCACGGATACTTTTTACCAACCTTGATTTAGTGCCTGGTGGCGTCCTGATAGATTTTTGCGAAGCCCACATGAAAACGAATAACCGTAAACAACTTGACTATAAATGAGCCGGTATTGGCATCGCAATGCCTATCAGTTAGTAAGTACAACATACTTCTAAATGGTATGGACTATTGTTACTACACCAAATGCGGTTTAAACAGTCTTATCTGGAAAGTGCTGAAACCCGTAAAGAATAAACAGATAGAACAGTTGCAACAAACTTCCATATATCAAAGCATCAGCCCAGTTTGTAATACGGATTGGCAACCACTCAACCAGCAAGCTGTACGTCCAATCTGTAAAGTGGATTGGGAATAATGGATATTAAACATGGTTGATTTTCCGTACGCCTGTGTATTAATACATTAGTTTTAGGGCATACCCATAATTTCACTGTTCTGACCTAAAATCCGTGGTTCTGTTCGCAGCGTTAGAATTGACCCTGAATGCCCTCTTAGTGAAACGTGCTTACTGTGGTTGATTGGATCATGAAGATTGTCATTTAAAATTTACAGCAACGGTGATTGCATTCCAACAAGCCGCAGTTAGTGATTATCCATGTAACTGAAACTGCGGATATCAGCGACGGTTGAATAGTTCATTTTTCGTCTGTCGAGAATCGGGTGTCAAGTTGAATCATATCGTTCCTAAAGAAGTTTACTGTACATTTGTTATTGTATGATTTCTGTTATAACCGAATCCTATTGAACACGGACTCGAATAACTGGTACGAACGACGGTGAACGAATAACCCGAATAGAAATCCCTTCCAGTTGACCCCCAAACTGCGAATGAAAATACTGACAAAGCACACTGCGGATAGGCAATGTATTTGGCCACTAGATGGTTTGCAAATTTACACGAGAAACTGGTAGGTATTTATAAAAATCATTGACCGCGTGAGCTCGCGAAGAAATATTCGAATCCTACATCGGTCCATATATCAGTAACGGCCTGAGATATCTTATCTCTGACAGCACAGTCGTGCTCTTCAGGTCAGGTTTACCCCTACCCTAACATCCCTTTTCATTATGTTAATCATACAACAGAAGTCGGAGGTTAACTTACACAGGCGTCATTGACTGTCGTATTCGATCAGTCCTCCCAGAGAGCAGTTTACGTGTTGGTGGTTGTTGTAGGTTCCAGTTGAGGTATTGCTTTCTCGTGAGTGAAAGCTGATTGGCATGGCGTATCCAGACATCTGTTTCGACGTGGACTTCAAAAATGTCGTTTCCCAGTCTTCTGCGTATTCGACCTAAGGACTAATTGGCAAAACCGTTGCGATAATCCCGGATCAGGACGGTCTGGTCACTACTGAAATGTCGGTGTTTGGCGCCGTGCCGTTGATTGAACCTGCTTTCCACTGTTGCATCTTTGGATCCTGGAACAGCGACAGTCGGGTGAATGAAGCCTGACGGCAATCGCATTTTTCGTCCACTAAGAACATCAGCTGGATAAATGGATTGAGAATAACACAACGTTATGCGCAAGTTTTAATACTCTACCTTTCAACCACCTCGGGTGGCCTTCCTCAGAAGTGTTTTAATCGACATCACAGGTTTTGGTGTTAAACACGAAGCCTCATATGATGGTAATCCATGAGGTGTTTGCGGATTTGATGTCGCTCGATAGTGCATTAAGAATGTTTCCAACACTTCCACGGTCGTTCCTTCCTTCTGAGGTTTTTGAAGGTGTCCACAAAGCGCTCTGCCTGGCCCTTGGACTGGGGATGGTATGGCGGTGATCGGATGCGATCAGTGCCGTTCTGATGACAGAAGTCAGCAAATACTGAGGAAGTGAAATGTGTTCCATTATCACTAACCATAGTCGTTGGACACTAGAACCGGCTGAACATTTCCCGAGGTTGGTTGATCCTGTAGTAGTGGTCGGCATCAGGACAAATTCTCGCCACTTGCAGTAAGCGTCAACGGCAATCAAGAAGTACTAACCGTGCAGAAGCTCAGTAAAATCCAAGTGCATCTTCGACCATGGAGCTGTGGGGATTGGCCAAGATTACAGTGTCTGGCCTCGTAGAGTTGCTTCAGCAACCAACTCGATGGTAACCGGGAATGTCCGGATGACTTCGGAGGGCACTGCAGCAGCTACTGCCTCTTCTGGATCGCGTGTCTGCGGGTCGTTCAGGCGTTAGAGAGCATCTGCATGTCCAATGCTCGTTGTTGACGTATATCTGATGTCAAATTCGTAATTGAGCAGAATCGTTGCCCTTCTCTGAAGACGGTTTTTCGTGTAGATCAGTATACCCTTCTTTGATCCAAAGATAGTGAGTAGCGGTTTGTAGTCAGTCAGCAGAATGAAGTGCAGGACAAAGAGCATCTTGTGGAAACGTCTCACTGCGAAAACGATTACATGCGTTTCTTTCTCGATCTGTATAGTTTTCCTCTACTGACAATAGACTGCGAGTAACATGAGCGACTGCTTTTTGCGATCCATCAATGTAGAGGTACGGGACGACCGCTGCTATTCCATAGCTTGAGGCGTTTTATGCGACCAATGTTTGTAGGGTAGGATAGAAATGTGTCAGCAAGTTGTCGGAGTTGATTATTGTCTTCATTTACTCCAGTGGGTTCTGGTGTCCGTTGGACCAGTTCTAGGAGACACCTCTTATCAACAGTCCGTTCAATGGTGCCCGGACGCGATGCATGGCTGGCGTACGCGCTCCGTGATGACTGACGCAATCCAAAAACGAAAATAGGGTAGTTACATTTGACGGTGGTGACGTATCGACAATAGCCTGGGTGTTGTTGGGATCTGAGCATCGGCCATTATAATCGATGATGAACCCCAGGTACTTGATTAGGTGCATAAACAAATTGCACTTTTCTAGACGAATACGGGATCCTTAATCGATTAGGCGTCCAAGAACCAGGTCCAAACGTTCCATCACTTCTGCTTCATCGGCCCCGGTCACTACGATTTCTTCCAGCTAGACGGCTGCACTTTGAACATCAGTCAGAATTGTGCCCACAATCTGCTGGCGCAGTCTTCACATCAAATGGGAGACCCTGGTACTGGAACAGACTGCGCTGGATATTGATAATGGGCAACTCCTTGGAAGATTTTGAAACTTCCACCTATGGGTAGGCGTCCGTTAGGTCCAATTTTGCGAGACGCTTGCCACTGTTCATCTTCGTAAATAGGTTTTCTGACAGAGTGAGAGGATACTGATGCCTATCCAGAGAAGTGCTGAGGCCTGTATAGTAGTCAGCGCAAGTTCTCACGACTCCATTGGGTTTCTTCTCGACGACGACCGTTACGGCTTAAACAGAATAACTGGCTGGCTTAAGAACACCAGCTTTCCGTAGGCGACCGAGTTCCCTGTCTACAAAAGGCATGGCTGTGTACGGCAACAAACGTTCTGGTCGAAAGGCCGATCTTGTGTTTTGAAGAAGGGGAAAAACAGCATTCGTTTTGGTGCCGCATCCCAATCCCTTCTGAAAGACTGCAGAGTGCTGTCGGTACAAGCGGTAGATGATACCAGGAGTAGTGGCGGTGTGACGCGATACTACTGGGTTAATATTGATTGAGTCACCGTTTCCCCGGTGGCTGATGGGTCTCTCCAACAAGTTCATCGCGTCAATGCAGTCCAGACCTAACATGCTCAACTCCGGTTAATCCATGGGGTAGCAACTGCCTTTGAAGTGAGCGTCACCGAATTAGACCTCATATGGTAGCTCGTCAGATAACCTCAGGGTGCCATCTGAAGTATTACGGACGTTGTGTGCAGTTGGTCTCACGGCAGGTGGACTCATTTTGTTCCATGTCTTCCTTGAAATGATAGCAATGTCGGAGGCGGTGTCCATCTGTAGCTGAACGGCGGTGCCACTGAGTGCCAACGTAATATACTTCCACCTGGAAAAATAATCGACCAAGATTGTAGCGAAGATGGAGTCTGGCTGGCGGGCCGGCTTCTGGAATGATCGAGCGCGGGAATTCGATTTGGGTTATGAAGTCAATTGCTTGTCATCTCGGCAGTGGTCTTCTTTGTGGCTTCGATTATTGTATTTCTGGCACTTGTATTTATGAAATGGACACATGCGTACATAATACTAGTCCCCGCATTACTAACAGCGTGTCTGAGGCTTTGAAGATCGCTTCGGGTTGGGTGGCCGCGATCCGCCAAGGTGAGAATGATCAACACGTACCGATTGAATAGTCAGAGACGTTGAAGGTTTTGACGGCTGCTGGAATATCATGTTTGAGGTTGATTTACCACAAGCTTTCCCAGTTTTATTGGCACGTAAGATAGCGGACATATCTCAGTTGGTGAATCCACCTACGCGCTAGTACCCAAATGTGGCTGCTTCAACGTTCAGTCTGTCAAGAGCGATAAGCGATAGCTTGGTGAGCACATGAGGTCCTTGCCTCACGATAGGGTGCTGTGCAACATTTTTCGATAACATAAGAATGAATAATAACTAGTCGAATGGAAGGTTATATGTGCATAAGCCTACCTGTTCGAGTGTTTCAATTAACGTTAGTCGGTCATGATGCGTACAGCGGCTAAGTCTGTTATGCGACCGACCAGACAGTTTTCGTGATATGCTTCTAGCTTACCATCAGAACCGATACAATAGGTAATCGGAAAGAATTTCAAGCTATCGGAGGCAAGTCTAATCCGATGCAAAACGTAGAATCTTTACAGATAAACAATAGCACTTATACATCGATAAAAACCCGTGTATTTTTTGTTTTTCTGAAGAGGTCCAGAAATTCTTAAGCGATCACTTCCTGATGTATCTTACAACCCGTACATTCAAACCATGTAGAACTCAGCTTTCGCAAGTGCATTACTTTGCATTTCATTCGTGAACTTTCTGCCAAAATTCGCACCGACAATCTGAATCACAATACTATGCAGTCTGTTTAGAAACTCAATATATGTGCATTCAAAACACTTATCATACCAGTTGACCTTGATAATTGTTTCGTAAAATGCTAGGTGTTAGGACTACGCTGATCAAGACCATCACATTAGCCCGTAGCTTTCCAGATTGTCCGCGTAGTTTGACTGCCGACTCCCCACCTAGGCTGAAGCGTTGTTTTGTTAAATTAACAGGGTGCTGAGACTAGAACACTTAACGAGCCTAATATAGTGAGGACGAGCAATCGCACTATACTAACACCACCACTAGTCAGCAGTGGGGCAAGTGCATGGATTTTGACAGTGAAGTAACCGAGGGGAAAAATACACGAAAAAACTTCGGAGTGCAGCATGGCATGAAATGGTTCTCGGTACATGCAGGAACCGAGCATTGGCGTCTGTAGCAACCGTGACTTTCTAGGACTAATACCGTACGCAGATGAGTGTTTTTGTTTGTTGTCATGTTGAAATGTATAACCCATGTGTTAGGTTTCAGAATAAACAACTCTTGCGCCATCCGTGTTCTTGACTCACAACACTTAGACGTCCGTGCACAATTCTGTTATTTACCGGCCATCACGTTCAGCCATGCTTGCCACGTGTGCACCGTCGTTAGGTTGGGTTACTAAGCCGAGCATATCCATCTCGAAGTGGTTACGTATGCGCTGAGAGAACGAAGGGCGAAAAACGGTGTCCAGAAATAACTGTTGAAGTTAACAATTCGTGGGTGAGATGCCAACCGAATAAAGTGTAAAATAAACTAGCTATACACTGATTCTATAAGACACAGTACTGACCAAGAACAAAGATGACTTTCTGCGGTTTAAAATATGAAGTGTCAAATGCTGCTTTTATGGTTTAAAACAAACATCCAGCCTACAGTGTAGCAGTCACGTGGAATGTCTTCACCTGTCCAACTAAAACCCCACATCAGTGAGACTGCTGCATTATAGTAACTGCTATAGGTGTTGTAGTGACCAACAATCATGTAGTTTCTTCAATAATCCTGGCCGCAGCCATGTTTTCTTGTTTATCTATTCTGTACGCACGTGTCTGTGTATGACTGCTATTGGAGACTTGAAACGGACTCGTGCAATCAACTGCACTTAGCGAATGCTTGGTCCTTTCCAAACGACTGATCTGTTCTTCAGGGTTGTTTCGTTTGCACCTTTACGGATGTTATTTAACGTACTCGAAAGTTCTCCGCACTTTCCGCTTGGTGCGCTATTGAGTGCTACCAGATGTGCTGTACCTCACCGCTTGGTTACTACCGTTGGTCCTAGATTAAGCTAGAGCCAAATAGTTATCATACTTCTAAATACCGCTGGAAATACACGGTTTGTTTCCAAACAGTATTACGTTCTTTTACACCGATGGCTGCTGGGACTACGTTTCGATTGCATTTTAGGAAAGATGTTTTAATTTGTTAATGGACGAGAATTGAACACGTACCTACTTTTCCATCACAGTAGTTAATTCTCCAGCCAGGTGGACATTTACCAGAGTTGCTCAACGATGACCATAATCTCTAAATTCTTGTTAACGGCTCAAACATGCCTTTATTTTTTAGCCGTTTCAAACAGAAATTGTTGGCTACATTGGTAGTGGAGTTTGGAAAAACTTCTAAGGAACGTTGTAAGTTATACAGAATAATGTTCTCATTAGTTTTTAGGCAAATAATACTGACCGATTTTCAGCAGTCGCTGATCCGAGCAGTTTGTCATATTTTATAACAAGTGAATATTTCTGAATTTCTCTGAATATAAGTGCTGACAAATCCAACAAGGGAAAATGTTTGGAGACCTCATTTACAGTAATCGTGTCACCGAAGCGTTAAATTTTTAACTTGACTCTTTAGGTACAAGTTTGCGCCAGTCATTGTCTGCTCTTCAAAACAAAAAACCTCATCCAACATCTGTATTTAATGTCATCATATGTCAAAAGAACTACTTTTCACATAGTTCCCGTGTCTTCTACTAAATTACTAATTCACTCCAAACTTATTGTGGGTCGTTGCCTCTATCATTTTGTGTCTTGCCTTTTCTACTTAAATTTTCATGTCATTGCACGGTAATATATGATTTGTTTGAATAGGTGATATACCGAGTGTCTCAGATCGAAAGCATCGTCCTCTTAAGTTAGAAATATGCACGCATTCGCATATAAATTAGCCCATCGTTCGAAGGGTCTGCTTTGTCTATCCCTGGTTGGTGGCATCCGGTTCGGGTCGATTTGTCATAGTGGTTGAAACCAAAAAACGTTTAATCAACACCACAAGTGGCTTGCGTTGCTTCACTTGTGGTTCCAACCACACACCACGTACCCATTGTAAACCCGAGGGAATAAGACCAGAAGGAGTGAGAGTGAGGCCTGTGTGTCCAGTCGGTCAGTGCTGGTTAGCCAATTGAAAGGCTATCTTGAAACTGAAACCCTTATCTCTTCAGAAGTAAAGAGAGAAATTCCATATATGAATATACGTAAACAAGCACATGCGATAAGCTCTGTTTGTTTGATCATTGACTTCTGAATGAACAGATTGTGATAAGTGACTGACAGACCAAAACAAATGGTCATAGGATACAATCACTCCTTGAGTACAAGGCGATTACATCAATGTCCGGCAAGCCAATTTGGGCAGCCAAGTCAAATATGAAGTCATACGGTCACATCAAAGTCGGTGACCTATTTTCAGTGCATTACATCTCCATCGGGTCGGCATGGTTGTTGATACTATTTTGCGTTTGTTGCAGAAAGTTTATTTTTGATGTTCGTTTGTCCACTCATTTGACATTTAAGTCGCGATGTTTCGTCCACAAACAGGATGACATCATCATTACTTAAGAGTAGGTACATTTTAATCGTCACGACACAGTTCTATATGCTCAAACTCTTACGTAGTTATGATAATTCCCTCTCGTTTGTGGTGGCGATGATAATGATGCAGTCTAAATGCGAAACCCGTGAACAACGCGACGCCGAAGATCGTCAACCGGAGCTATCAGTTGCATCACTGTTCTCAAAAATCACAAACCTACACATGTGCGCTAGGTTGCCGGGAGACCTTCGGATGTAGAGGTGTCTCTTCACGTGAATAACTATTCTGTTTGCATGAAAGCCTATGTCAAAAAGTTTCCTCAAGCATTAGCCATAGACCACCAAGCACACACGAGCTTAGTCAGTAGCCAGAGGGGAGGGGAAACGTATATTATCCATTTCTGTCACCGATATGCACAAAAATACAGGAAAAGATAAAACCGTGAACAAACAATTGTAAAGCAAAATTTCAAATAAAGCAAGCAAATCGGGTGAAAAAGAATTCCGACAGGAACGCTCGAATCAAGTACTTACCAAACCTGTCACCATCCAACGACAAACAAGGTGGTCCAGTTTGAAAACGAAGAATGCAACAGACGGAGAATACCTGACCAACTTGAAACATCTAATGAAATGCAAAGTTTATGTTCTCCAAAAGATGTTTTCATTTTTGAGGTGCATTTTGAAAGGAGTGTTTTTCCTTTCGTACACGAATTGTTGAGAAACTCCGATGAAATGAATGTGATTTGAAGTGTTAATAAAATAGTACAAATGATGTTTTTAAGTCATATGTGGAAAACCGCATATTTCAGTTAACGTGACATTATCTCATACCAGATATTGTTTAAGTGGTCCATTCAAGTAGATGTACTCGAAATTCGAATATTATCTGGATGACTTGCGCAAATTTCAACCAGAAACTTGCACAAGCTTTTTCATTAACACTTCACAGACAGATGTATGTGCTAAGAAACATAGAGGAATAGAACTACAGCCAGGCTACCCGTATGGAAGTGTGGTGTACAAGTGTGTGCACTGTACACGTCGGGCAACACCCTCTAAACGGTAATGTTTATTTATCCAATTGATATAATAACCAATTATAGATTCGCAGTCTACAGCTGTAACGCTTCCTGGGACATACATTATCGTATCGACGGTTATCGCATCGAAAAGGCGAACCTGGTCCATTCACACGACTTTCAAGTTGGTAAGACTGATGTATATCCCAGGAATAGACGGTTGGCTGCTGATGAGGAATTGCATGTGTGTGAGATGATGGATCACTTGAAGAGTGCTCGGGAAATTAGGTTATACATGAACAAGAAATATGGGGTTAGGATGCGTCGGCATGATTTAGGAAACCTATGCACTAGGCACAACAAATTAGATGATCGCAACGAAATTATTAAGTTGCGGGACTTATTAAAAGTGGAAGACAGTTGTAGCTTTCTACTGTGACTGGAGTAGGTTTTACGTTTTTTTACGCATTGATGCCGAACGAGACCACTACCAGTTATAGGATAGTCTTGGAGGGCATGCTTAAAATGCTGCCATGCACGTCTACGGTTCGAACCTTCGTTGTTGGCCGCTTAGCAGCACAATGAAGGGCAATACGTGACGTGTTACCACAGAGTGCAATGGTGCATGAGTGCTGCTAATAATCGTAGACATTGCTGCTTTGCAAGGGATTAATGAATTACTGTCAAACCATCCTGACCTTCTGTTGCATTGTTCAAACCCAGGTAGGGAGGTTGTCCAGATAAGCGGCCGATCATCTTTCGAGAAATTATGGCCGAAGAAAACAAAAGACAGCGAGAGCGAGTAGTATGACTCCTTCAAACCCGAAGGAACTGCTAGGAACCGGGTGTTAGTGGTCAGGAAAAGGTTGATAGTAAACTCTGACATCCCAAACTGCAGCATTTTCCCCATGACAAATTTACCAAGGTGCGATACCGAAGTACAGTCCACTAGTAAGATTACATGTATGTCGAAAGAATTAAGCCACATGCCCGTAGCTTCCGCAAAAGCATCCAATTTTCCATCTATCAAGCGTAGGAAGTGTAACTTTGAAAGCCGTGTGATTGATAAGGAACAGCCGGAGATTGAGATAATCGGGGATCCCATGGAAACAGCTCGTATTAGACGAGTTGCTAAGGGTACGCTTAAGCAGTTCAACACTAAAGTTCGGGAACGTTTTGAACGACGGCGTGCATTAAAACCTGTAGACGGCAACGTTTGTCAGATCTGCTTTCAGAAGGAAGACCCTGTTGACCTGGATGAAGACAACGTGCACTGGGTACAGTGCAAACAATGCAGTGGTTGGTACCACCACTCGTGTGCCAACTACAGAGTCTCAACGTGGACAGTGCAACGTGACCAATCCAAAGCAGGAGGATGAACAAAGTACTTTCCAGTACCAAGTGAAAGAACCTACGGCCCTATTCAGGGCCACCCACAAAATGATTTCATGAGCTAAGCTCAAATTTTTTTTATTTGCGTCTATTTGCAAACTTGTTTGCAGTAGCTATTGGCTTTAGACAAGTGAGGTCCACTGAGTCTTTCTTCAAAAGTCCCTCCGTGGGCAGACCAGACAGCTAAGTGCGTGCGTCTATTTACACACTATTTTGCGGTAGCATACCTGAAGCCTTCTGGTATATATCCAGGGATATATATATCTGCTCTACAGATGTATATATATATATATAGAATCATATGTATATACATATGATAGTTGTATACATTCCTTCATACGTACATATATGTATATAGTAAGGTATACGATTATAAATTACAGTTTATTTTATACATACATATATATTACAATTTATTTCCTATATGTATAAATGTGTGTATATACATGTTTAAGAATATATTCTTATAAACGTATATATATACACACATTTATACATATAGGAAATAAATTGCAATCTGTGTATATATAAAATGACTTGTAATTTATATTAAAATTTATGTAACGTTCTGCTTGTATATATATACATGGAAATAGGCGATATATATATATATATATATATACCTCGTTTACGATAAATATATATGTATATAATTATATATATATAATATACATATATATACCAATATATATATGTAGATGTTTCACTTATGTGCGTATGCGTTGCTTAAAATTCGGACACTTTCTGAACATGCATATACTATAAGTGTATAAATATATATGCATCTAACAACGTGAATTTCCCCATCTCGATCTGAGATAACCAATGGCCCAATTAGAAAATTGCACTTCAAGGTCATTCTATATATTTCTAAGCTGGACGAATTTAATTTTCGCGGGTACGAAAGGAAAAACGCTCCCGATTTTGAAGACACTTCGTGGATTTTAATTTGATCTTCCGCACTATAATGTGCAAAATCTCAATTTCGGCGCGTTTCTCCTCTGTCTATGACTGGTCCATCCCACTACTACTATATCAGTTAAGGTGGGCTTCCTCAGGGCTAACAGAATTTCATCACATACACCGACGTTGGTGTTTTCTTTTTGCTTTCAATTTGTGAGTAAGACAAACGGTAATTGTTGCATCGTCACTGTTTAGTGCAAACTGTGATTATTAACATTCAACTTTTGTCAGCTGATAGGAGCTATGTGCACCAATTCACACGTTTTCTGGCAGAAGTGAGTTATCGAGAAAAAGGCAATTTTCTCACTCATTTACCCACCCTACCTGATGGTTTAAAGGACCATATTCTGCACCCAGTAATTAATTTATTTGCTCGAAAGCTGATAATTCCTTGTTACTGCAAACAGCATTTCAACAAATTAACTAACTGATATGTAGTAACGGAATTTGAACGATAAAAATGGAGCCTCATTCACCATTGATAGGAGCTTTCGCATTCTCATAGACCTTTCAGCTAGTTCTTTTCACAAGCTTGTATCAGACCAGAGTTCCACCCTTGTTAAACCTCGTTTTCAGTGCATATCCTTGCTACCGGTGTGATTTGAACTTCGGTCACATTTCTATGAGGCAGCCATATTAATCACTGCACCTCATATTTTCAAAGCCAGTTGAATGAAATGATTATAAGTGAACATAATAGTTGTGGTCAACTGAGAATGGTATTCAAATGGGAGTTTTCTTCCACCGTGATGAGACAAAGTCACATATGTCAATTATTTAGGAGACAGGATACCGCGGCAGATAGTTTAACTTTGTTTTACAAAATTCACAAGGTACGAGGTAAGTGACACTTCAAGGGTCAACATACGACAATACAGAGGAGTGAACAAACATCTGGTTGACATCCTTGATATACGACAGGTTACACATATACATGCAAGGAATATGACGCAGCAGAACGGACTTGGTCGTTAGTACCTTTCTACCTCTCACAAGCAGTTCCACACAGTAGCGAACGAATGGTTCAGCGGATCCGTAAGAAACACAAACGTACTCAAGCTCCACGTTACTACTATGTGGTCGGAGATTTGGTGGGTTTAACCTACATTTGATTAAACTTTTCAAAATCAAATAAACTTTCCAGCCAGCCTCTTTCAAACGAAGGCTAGACTCGGGTTTTGCTCTCGTCAGGTCTCAACTGTGGTGCATATCCTTTCCACGACCGGAAATAACGTTGACGATCACTGCCTCAATGTCCTCAAATTAGACGAGACCGAATTATTGTATACAAATGTTCCACCACTTTCGTTTGCCAGGTTGTTTGATCTTTCCGTTAGGGGACATATCTCTGTTACAACCGATAACCATGCGAATGGCCTTATGAACAACGTCTGAGGAGCTTACAGTGTAAAAATATGTCAGGCAGTCACTAACGTGCCTTTGTACGCTCTCAGTTAGACCACTTTAATCGTTAAAACTAATATAGCGTAAGCTCTGAGTGGTTGTCATGCTACTCGTGAGTAAGGGTGACGTTTGCAACGCGGAAACCATGTCCACGCAGTTCAGTTTTTGTACATAACTGTCAAAACCGTCACAAGAAGACTGGACCTTGACGCGGTGTGACGGCTTGCGTATCTCGATGATCTATTGGGTTAAACTAGACGGTGTGGCTACCACACCAACAGAGTTACTCATGCCAGACAGGCCAATACGCAAAGATCTGATGAACCACAGTCTCCTGGTCCTCCAGGTTGGGGGTCTCAAAAAAGTTAGCATCTTCTCCCGGAAGAAGTAGCAGTTCTTGTGGTTTAGGCTTTTGAGCCAAAGGCTGGGGTTGACTACCCTAACCGCTCTCCTGTCTAGGTCTGAGTGTCCCGGCAGTATCTCAGCCCACATAAAACGATGAATAATCATAACACAAGTAATTCTATATTGCATCGGCAGTCTCGCAGTATAAACCGGGTCGCCCTATTTGCTGCATACAGCAGGGTCGATAGGCGAAAACATGCTACTGATGACCCCTCCCTCACTGTTCTATCAACTTTAGTTCTCAGGCCCCTTCCAACCTCCATTTATGATAATTACACTGCAGGTCCCACAATAGATATAACTCATCCTAGTAGCTCTAAGCCGGTAAGTTCCATCTCTTACCATTCAGCCCCGGGTTTCCTTCGTCCCTTGCCCAGACATAGAATGCGAATTTCTATTGGTGCCTTCAACGTTCGCCCGTTAAAACAGATAGGTTAGCAGGCCATTCTCGCACGAACGACTGTCTGCAGTATCTCGGAAACTAGAATCCAGAACAGTAGTCAGCGTATGGAACTAACAGCACCCGCATTGTCCACCCGACACTGGTTATAAACTTCGGGTGACTCCACGACCGCCGCTACCGGTCAGGTTGAAGTAAGTGTAGTTCTCAGCACGACAGTTGTAGCCGCATTGATAGATTGAATTTCTGTTAACAGTAGACTTTGTGCCGTCCGCTTGGCAGGTTCTGCTAAGGCCAGTTCTGGACGCAAAACCTTCAGAAATTTTTTGACAGTGTCCACTTATGCTCCAACTGACTGTAGTGACACCGGCGTCAAGTACACCATTTACTCGGTTCTATCCGCTCTCTTTCAGTCGAAACATGGTTCTGACATAATCGTTCTGGCAGGAGATGAGAACGCTCAGGTCGGTCGCCTTGGTGAGGCCGAGTCTCGTTTAGGTGTCAGGTTTGGGTAATCGCTCGGATAATGGCAAGTGAGTGTTGCAGCTGTGCGCTGAGCATAAGCCAGCATTAGTTTTAGGCATCGTGCAAGTTATTTCTAAACTTGTTGCCCACCTTCTTCAAATCAGGCCTGGTCTCAGATAGACCACATAGCCGTTAGCTACAGATGGCGGGGTTTCATTGAAGACTGTCGTTCTTATTGGAGCACATGCTTAGATTCAGATCATGCACTAGTATGTTGTTGTCTTGTTCTTACTTTGCTGGGCAACGACCCCATCGACAATAAAAACTGGCTGATAAGAAACTGGGTATACCGTCAATAAAGCATAGGTACAAAACTGGCCTAGAAAGCAGGTTTAGCACTTCTCACTCTGAAGATCCTAGTAGTTTCCGAACCAATATCTCACGGGTCAGTCACAAAGCATGCACTGTAAAATGCGGCGGAAGAGTCCGTGAATTGGATGAGCATTGGATCTCGGAGAAATCCTTGAAGTTACTTGAAGCCAGACGGAACGTTCCTCCTGGCAGTTTACATAAAAAGTTTGGAAGAGATATCCGCCGGAAACTGAAACGTAACCTGAACGCTGATCGTGAGACTTGGTTAGTGGAAAAAGTTAGAGACATGGCAACCATTTTTGTTTCAGGGAACACCGGTAAACTCTTTATGCTAAACCGTGCCATTGGTCCCAGGCGACCGTTCGTCAGTGAAGCTATCAACGAGGCAGGTGACACACTCATCTATAATAAGTGCAGAAGGGTTAGAGCGTTCAATGGAACACTTTGAGGATCAGTTTAGCTGGCCTCCTACTTCTGCCGTGTTGCCGCCACAAACTTGTGATGTAGCACCCTGGTCGTTGGGTTTGGTACCACCCACCATAACAGGGCTGCTGGCTCAGATGGTCTCGTGCCGGCACTACTCAAAGAAAGTGGAAAGGAGTTAGTAGAGGCCTTGACTCAGTTGTTTCAACTTGGGTGGACGACAGAGACCATTCCTCCGATATGAGGTCACTCAATAATAGCTCCTATATTCAAGAAGGGAGTCCACGGCTCTTGCAAAAACAATAAAGGAATTGGTTTGACCCCAGTCATTTCTAGGGTTATGGCATTCATTATACTTCGTCGACTCACTGCAGCTCGGGAGGCAGACATTAGGGAAAAACAGACGCCATGGGAGAGCATGTATATGTCAAATTTTTACACTGTCAAATTCCAAAGCACCCCTATGTGTACCACCGGCCTACAACAGCCGTGTTTATCGACTAAAAAGATGCGCCCGATTCGGTCGATCGATCAATACATTCAGAGTTGCCTAAACACATGAGTGTACCGACAAAGTATGTGAACATACTGTCGGCGCTCTATCTCCATACCTCAGCTCAGATTAGGATTATCAGTGAACTGTCTGACAATTTCAATACCAGGAACAACGTACGTCACCACTTTTATTTAATTTTGTGATTGACGAAATAATAGGAGACTGTCTCCAACGCTCAAGATGTCGGCGTGGACCTCCAACTTGATGGGAAACTGCCTGAAGATTATTGACCGGTTTGTATACCTGGGTAGCTGCATCAGCGGCGATAGTGGTGCAGGGAATAGAACAGAAGTATTTCCAAGGCTAGGATTGTGTTCGCTAATCTGGAGCATGTTTGGTGATAGAGCGGTATCGCTCTGATGCTTAAAGGTCGCGTATATCAGACAACAGTGAGGGCTGCGTTACGTTATGACAACGGGAATTGACCGCTCAGGTTAGAAAAAGTGACCACCGATATCTGTGTTCAATCTCTCGTATCAGGTGGCATCAGCGAGTATGTAACGGAGAGGTTAGTAAGCGGGTGTTTGACACTGATTATCAAACGAGTTCTTTTGTTCATCCCTTACGTTAGCACAGATTTCGACGGTTAGGTCTTGTTCTAAGTATGCCAACTAGTCATCTGTCACACCGAGCACTCTGCCGACTAGCGTAAGGTGCGAGATGAACAGATGATGACCTGGTGTAGGGAAATGGAATCGTTCACGTAGGGTTTGGCCACTGTAGATCGGGTTCGTCTCCCGGGCTGAGGCCCTCGCAACTAACAGAGTCGATGGCTTGAAACGTTCAGTGAGGTGGCGGCTAGTCGAGCTTAGTAGTGTGAATGTCGTAGTTGTTTGTTCGAGTTGTCTGTGAATTGAGTGCATATAATGACGCGGTGCAGCAAAAGCCGTAAGGCGGATGCTGCCTTACTTTCACTCACAGCTTGGTTGTGTGTTTGTAAGATGTAGGTACCTTGATGTTAAATGTTTGAATATAGACGAAGCTATTTTAGTAGTTAGGTCCCTCCCCCTCTTTTCTTCTTTCTTCTCTCTTTATGCACAAGGTTTGCCTTTTCTTCTTTATGGCTGTGCGGTAGTTAAGCATCAGTGTGAACTACTGATGCATTGCTATCTATGATGATGATGATGATGATGACATAACTGTCTTGCATGACTGACAAAAAGGCACACTGTTCTGCAATGCAGTTCGTGATGGTGACGTTTGTTATTGGTTCCGCAGAACGCATAATTCCTTCCTGAAGGCTTTACACTTCCTCGGGATCCCCGTCTTCTAGCGCTTAAGGGTGGAAAAACCACTGTTACTTGGCCTGAGCCTACAGTATGTTTCGGACGCTATCGAACAGCTTCAACATTGGCTGGTGCTGCAATAAATGCAACAGCTGACCTTCTTTGGCGAGGACATATTCCATCTCGGTCTGAACCGAATGCAAACATTTAGTCCTCCTTGAATCTCAGTCTGCTCGCCCGTCTCCATCTGCACACGTCTAGCAGGCAAAGATTGCTCCGTTTATTTTGTCGCGTTGATCAGAATCAACTTGATTTAGCGATCTCAGGCTAAACACTAACAAATTGGTTCCAGTCAACACGTATAGTTTCATTACGAGATATGTGGTATCAGTAGCAGACTTTACTTTTTACTACTGCACAGAAGAAGTCCACTTGGGAGACACTGGAGCTTTGACTGGGCTCGAATCATCAACAGAGGCGGCGGACCCAAATGCGGCGATCACTCTATCAGCTGAGGTGCGAACGTTACGACTGTTAAACCAGGCCTAATCCGTACGAGTCGGAAAGTAACAAAGCTCCATTGTACGCTACGCTTATTGACACTCGTCACAAAGTATGGATCGATTGTAATGAGCGTACACCAGCTCACACAACACGTGACTTACAATCACTTGGACTTCAAATAACGGAACTACCATCACATGACTGATGGTGAAGGCGAATAACCGTCACACAAGGTTTTGAAGCTTTTGTATTTTACTACTGACTAAATGCTTTGGCGTGGGTAATTTAGTGTTGGAGTAAAACCCCTATACGATTACGAACTGTTTTTGAAATTGATTCAATCAACTAGGGAACAGTATATAGTACTCCCCAGGATAATGCGTCTACACAGCTTTCAATGTTACTGGGTTGTTTCAACTCGCGTGAAGAATAACGCCTGATACGTATACGCAAATTGCTGGATTGAGGCCTTTACTTCTCCCTATCATTTGCATGATGGTCTATAGCAGATGAGAAGTGATAACCTACCGGAAGCTGGGACTGATGATGTGGGTAAATTCGAACTCAAACCAGAACACCCGGATTGATCCATTAGAGTGGTTATTAGGGGCAATTCAGTGTGTACAAATGTTTGTGCTTGGTTCGTTTTAGGAAATGCTACGCTGGGTAGAATTCCTCGGAAAGTGTAGGAAACTACCCAATAGGTTGATGCGTCATCTGTTGTTTCAACCACTTCGGAATGTGCTCGGCGACTCGCTGAGATAGTTTTCGATTTGTTCTGCCTATGAAGGGGTTGAAACAACAGATGACGCACCAACCTCAACTTGTTGCACTGACGGCTCGAAACCCAACGAACACCTCATAATAACAGGTCACCAAATTGACTCATCAAACCCATTCTAAATAAGGTTGCACAGTCGAAACCCGAAGTTATTGGCTTTCTGTGAAGCGATGCTCAGCCGAACTTACCAGCCAATGTTATGTGCACAAAAGTGGTTGGGGTAACCTATCGGGTTACCATGGTCGTGATTACATAATACTTGGTGTGCTTGTATGCGTCTAATCCTCATCTGTCCTTATCTGTATGATGTATTTAACTTGCGTGTTTTACGTTTGCGACTGATGAGAGTAAATGAAGTGTTACCATAACGCAGTATATGTCTTCTTTCTGCACTAATGAAGTGGTTAAAGGGAACCCAGTGTTTTAATAGGTTGGTATCAAAACAAACAAAATTGGTTTCACTTTTTAAATGAATGAGTAGTGGCCAAAAGACGTTTCTATGTTGCTTCCAGTCTAAAGAGAATTTTTCAACCAGAGAATCATTTTCATCGGTCTCATGGGTACTCTGTTAACGAGGCATCATCGTATACCTTACCTATGAACAATATTGAGACCGACGTAATTTACTTCATCAGATAAAATTTTGACCTTGATGATATTTTCAGTCTCAAGTACAAACTCAGAACTTTACGTGGAGTGGTCCCAATATTTACATGTCAACCGGGCAGTAGAATTTTCAGTTAACACACTAGCATAGATGGATCAAAAATGCTTGTATCACTGCAACCTCTAGTTGACGACATTTACAGGAATGTTTGCTTGCTATTGTGTTAACTGTTTCTGCAATCCATCAATTTACACGTTTACTGGACATATATCGATTACAAAATCCAGTAAGCTAATTGTTATGTGCCACATCGGATGGAAAACGTTAGCTTGTTAACTTTACTAACTGATCTTTATCTATTGTGCTGTCTATGATCAGTTTCGTCTGCTCTGAACGCATTTTACAACAGGTCACGTGGTAGTAGCCGGAGAAGTGCGGTATTTTTCACATGATTCCAATCGATCGGTACGCAGACATCGGCGCAGGCTGATAAACGACATTGATATCGCGGTTTTATACGTTCCTCTGCTTCAGCGGAAGACGGAACAAACCGCCCGGCCCTTTCAATTAACAAATAATGAATAAACCATTCAATAATCGTAGATCATTGCGTAAGTTAACAGGTTATCCGATGGAACTAACAAAAATGTCAATCAGTTTTGAAGGTCCGGGGATTTGGGTTATTTCAAAACTGAACACCACTCACACTCGATCGTGGCCTTTTCAGCCTTTCGGCTAGCCCACTTCGAAAGGAAGCACTAGACTCGAGTTTCGTTCTTATTAGAGCTCATTAGTAGTGCATATCCTTGTCCGGATCGGGGTTTGCACTCTGTCAATATTTATCTGTTGCGCACGGTAATTAACAAGCCTATTTCACAATCATAATGCAATCCAAGAAAAGGATAAGCACCCATTAAACAGCTGAATGTTTACTGAAAGACAATGTTTCCAACTACGAGGATAAGGATAAAAATAGTAGGCAGTCGCAGTTTTCCAATTTTAATACGTATTGGAACCAATCCTATGAGAACGGGTTATACCATTTGAATTAGTCGTTCCATTCCACATTGTGTACATACAACCTGCAAAATAATGGATGGGAACTTGGATCATAATTTGCCGGTGTAAACCACCAGGTGAGTCCAAACATGAACGAAGCTAGTCACAGTTAACTGTGGGTTTGAGGGTAGACGACAGGTAAAAGTATGGCATGTAAATGGTGCCCAGTTTGTAAATAGCACAGTACCCACATATACTGTTTACTACTGCGACAACAGCCTGTCTTAGAGGGTTCCTCCCGTTAAGGATAAGCTTCTCAAATGGATGAATGAAATTGAGTCCTTTTGGGGCTTCTGCTGGAGCAGAGGGTCATTGGGTGACCAATGCTGGATACACACACGAAGAATAATCCCGGCTCTAATTAGACTGAAATCTGTTTCTGAAAAAGGACCACAGTTTTTCGCGATGATTTCAACCCTTGAAATCTGGAGTCCGATCTAAGTGAGGTGGTCGTCAGCGTCATTGTCTCGCCGGCTTGTCACTAGCATATGGTATTTCTATCAACCTATTGTATTTAAAACCCCGGACTGTGGACATCACATGACCCCCATGCCGATCACCTATCTGTGACCTATGGGTACACGGTGCGTTTATCTTATTTGACTTACCCGGTGCAGTCCACATTTTCCACTTGAAAATCCTTCGATATATTTCTCATATTATCCATGTGAAATCATTCTCAATTGCATTCATTGCATGTTAATTGTTGCATAATTATGGTGTTGAGAGTTGATCACTTAACGTTGTAAACTTTGCAAACATGAATCATATTGCAGCGGATACACGGAAGGGTCTTAAGATGGGCAAATTCTGAAGAAGCAATAATGGCCTCCCAAAAAGTACGTCTTCATTTGCAACTTGAGTGTAGTAGGTCAAGTATCATGATGGAACTTGCTCATCAATTAGGTGTCAGAAACGCACAGTTGTTAATTACCCTAAGAAGAAAAGGTGACCAAAAGGTCAAGGTGGGAAAAATTGATGCAAATGGAAGAAGTCTAACTGTTCAAAAGCAGTACACATTCCACGAGATTTATGAACAGTTTTACTACTGATTTTTCATGATAACTACGTAAGAGGTACGTGGTGTTCATACTAAACAATCTGGCGGTAGCGATGCAGTTCATAGTCTAGATGCGGTTATTTATGATCATTAGCAGCACGGACCCTTCAGAATTAGTGCATAAAAAGCAGTACGTATATACAATGTCTCAACTGGTGAAACAGACATTTACAAGCAGTCATTGTTTCTAGTCTGGGGGCACATGTTGTACTGCAGTATTTAACAACCAGTCAACCACATTAACAATGCAAACTTTTACGTTACAAAACGCGAGAATGTCACGATTTCTCTTAGTATACTTCTCTGAATAAGAGTACTGAAGTAACATAAACAGAAGGATAACATATTAACGGACTTTTGCTTGGTGACGCACGGCGTTTTCATCTTCTAACAAACGCCGGTTAACCACATTATCAGAGCGTCTCAGTGATTTATCGTGACATAATATAAATATCCTTAGTTCACTTCGATGTGGGCAAACTCACTTATTACCAACACTTGCAGGTTTGAAAATAGTAGGTGTGAAAGCGAATGTTGAACGCAACTGGACAAGGTTAACGCACACGATGTGCACTAGAAAACGTATATGCGAAACATCACGTTCCCTTGATCTAGCTCACCAACAGTGAAAGAAGATGTATCGCGAGATGTTCACATGTCGTTTACTCTCTACAATCATGAACGTAAGACATCAGAATATATAAGACACAACTACTAACAACAATAAACACGGTTACCCGTTGGGATTTACATGAAAGAAAAACTGATATCAGTGCCGAATTAGATAAACTATTTGAGCCAATAGAATGTTCTCACACAAGGCTAGACAGCGAGTAGTGATTAGCACTGTCTCGGTGGACGCGAACAATTTCGGACTCCGATTACGTAATAGCATGTCAAATGAGTTGACGGGGTCAACAATGTGATTCGCTTCTATGATGCGTCTTGCAACGGACGAAGTGAGATTCGGGTTCGTTCGTTCAGTTGTCCTTGTCTGTTGCGTGATCGGTTTCACCAACCACTTAGATATACATCCAGTCTTTGGTTGTCGCAGGTAACGATGTGTTCTGCTGATATGGACGTCACTGCAAATTAACTGATAGATTACCTCAGAGATAGATTTTAGGGAATCCATTTTTTCCTTCCAAAACCGTCTCTTTTCTCAAGTAAACGATTTTACCCAACCAGACGGCGGAAATATCTTGGACAGACGAGAGGTAACCTTCGTCAATTTTTACCTGTTCAACCTTTATCCCACTATGCTCAATGGTGGCGTAGTGACCTTAACTACTATTTCCGGTAAATATGCTTTGATTTTCCGATTCGAGAGTGTTTGTGAGTCGCTATGGACCACATAAATACTCTGTACTTTTCTCCTTTACGCACACGTTGTTGAAGCGGTACAAAGTTGTTTCTTTTGCACTCGCCATTTTGATTTGTCTTGAGAGCCATTAAAGTGGACAATCGCGTTATTCTCCGGACCTAGATTTTCCCTGTTAGTTATTACGAGGAGGAGAATCCGATTTCTATCGGGCGCATTACTATATCGTGAACGAACCAACGTATTCTTTCGAGGGTTTACAACAACGGAACAGTTCGACAGGTAACGGTTACGAACAAACTGAGTAAAATTCCTAGTTGTAAATATCAATCGCATTTAAGCCCCATAGTGTGTACGAGTTAGGACTGACCGTAATTTTCGACTTGTCATTTCTATTCGGCACTTGTGGTACGGTGGTATTTGAATAGTGGATTCAGAAAGATCTGCTCCTTACTGACCGTACACACACGGTGGTCTTCATCAGTCTTTTCAGACTGTTGGTGTTGGCTAACTTCTCGGGATAGATTGATACCTTCGACAACCAAAGACTGGATGTATGTCTAAGTGGTTGGTGAAACCGATCACGCAACAGACAAGGACAACTGAACGAATGAACCCGTATCTTACTTCGTCCATTGCAAGACGCATCATGGAAGCAAATCATGTTGTTGACCCCGTCAACTTATTTGACATGCTATTACGTAATCGAAGTCCGAAATTGTTCGCGTCCACCGAGACAGTGCTAATCACTACTCGCTGTCTAGCCTTGTGTGAGAACATTCTATTGACTTAAGTAGTTTATCTGACTCGGTACTGATATCAGTTTTTCTTCCATGTAAGTCCCAATGGGTAACCGTGTTTACTGTTGTTAGTAGTTGTGTCTTATATATTCTGATGTCTTACGTTCATGACTGTACAGAGTAAACGATACGTGAGCATCTCGCGATACATCTTCTGTTATCGGAAAATATATGTCGTCTGTTGGGTTTTTCTATCCCAGTCGACGTGTACATGGTTGGCGGCATCCGAAACGGATTAGCCTGTCACAGTGACCGAAGCCAAAGGACGCCTGCGCTTTAAACCATCACCGCAAGTGGCTTGCGCTGCACCACTTGCAGTTCCACTCACACACCACGTATCCGGTGTAAACCCGAAGGAATAAGACCAGTAGGTGTGTGAGTGAGGCTTTTGTGTCCAGCTGGCCAATGCCGGTTAGCCAACTGAATGGCTAGCACGAAAAGGAAACCCTTATCTGTCGGCAAATAAACAGTGAGAGAGACTGCAATGACAAGATCTATACTAAGAAGAAAGATATGTAAACTGTAATACAAGAAGCACTTAAGTATACGAATGCATGCGTGTACATATGAGTACATGCACATACAAACTTCTGAAGCATAATAAGTGATCATTGTTGACGCCCCATCAACCAATTGGGCTTCTGATTTTGCTTTATCGAGTGACTGTTACCCCTTGCTGACGACATGGCTGACAACCGTTTTAGTGTTGACTGATCAGGCTCCTGAGTTAATCCATGAAGCACAATACTTGGGATAAAATACAACGCGTGTACCACTTGGATTGATACCTAAATTGTCTTCAATGTGCAGATAAAGACCCCAGTAAGATTAATCTCCAATTGAGCGATGGTTGCATTTTATCTAGACAGACCGAAAAAGAGGGTAAAATCTGGGCATCAAACTTCAGGGATTGGACAGCGGTAGCAATGAGATTATGCGACGTTAACAGTAATTAAATTGATTAGTCGGTTATTCTATACCTTCCCAATCTCAAATGCAACCGATTTCCCTCCAAGTGACCTCATTTTAGCTCCAAGTGGATATTCTTGGCTTCTAGTTGAACGCATCAATCGGCAGTTTGAAAAGACTGATCGCACAATCGGTTCGGGAAATTGGGACGACAAACAGTGTAGGATACATAAGTTATGGCACCTTTGTTCACTCCATAGTCAACTTGCTCGTTAGATCCGCGTGCACTCTGGTCGTTCATCTAACACGGTTTTGTACACGAGGTAAACAAAAGTCTCTCGCAAATTCAGTAGTGTGTTGCCCATTCCGTTTCAGCACATTACGTCTCGATGCACCTAGCGTGACAAGACAACAATAAGGAGCATGTGGTGTTTTATCAGTTGGTTTCGTCAGATGGTTCGACGTTTGATATAATTCCTTTAATTGAATTGGCTATCGCATAACCAAGTATTAAACAACTCTTTCAAAATAGGTCTGTGGTTACGAAAATCACTGACTGTCAATCTTTGCTTGCCATGGATTTAGCCGTGAGTACCAAACGCGATTAAGTCCGACCAGTACTTTCAATCGTTTCATTTAAGTCTTGTTTTTTCATGCTAGTTACACTTTCACGACTGACGAGGTTGTCCGAATTGAACTCATGTTATGAGTTATGTGTTCTGACTATTCTATTCGAATGGCTCAAAGGGACTCAATGTTTCAAAGATCTAGAGAAGTGTTGACTGATGAGATTGATCACGTGATATCTAACTAGACTGCAGTAGTGGAGTCCTCGTAAAATGAAAATGTTTCTGGAGCAAGCGCAAAAAGTCTTAATCGAATCGAGCCCAGGGTTCTAGTGATCAGATTGCTTTTGAAGCGCCTCTGTCGCTAACTGGGAGGGATGGTTTTCTGTGGAGAGCGATTCTTGACCTTCCTACATCACACTTGTGTCTCATTTAATGGATAATCGAAACGTACACATTTCACTACAACCATACACTCTGTCCTGTTTAACACGATAAATCCCTCAGATTGAAACACAACCTACTCAGTACACGAAATTGCACGAGGTTCGCTTGAGTTACGGTACGTGTGTTTGAGGGATAGACATGGCGGAAGAACCGATGGAGGTTCGTTCATTTTAGTGGCTCAGCATTATGAGCAGAATTCAGGTGATACATTTGTAACGGTCAGCGTGCAAGCAGTCGTCTGTATTGTTAAAATACTGACGTGAACAGTGTTGATAGATCAAGTTTAAAAAATTTCACTGACGAGAGTTTCTGAAGGTAATAGTTCTAAACGACCAAGTAAACCGGACCAATAAAGTTTTTCTTCGTACACTTTTTAATGATCCACAGTTCAGCGTGCAGATCAACCCTCTCAATAGAGAGCTGACCAGACGGCAACAGTATTGAATCTCACAATGACCTAGTGTCATGTTGATGTCAGAAGCGTTGAATTCTCTCACGAACGG
>JTDE01021766.1:44843-55538 GCA_014338405.1 Paragonimus skrjabini miyazakii | reverse complement strand
ACAGATTGGTGAGACAAGATTTACCTTTAAGAAAGTCGTGTTGAGATGCTTTGAAGAATTTTTGCTCGCAGAGAAATCGACAGATCCTCTCACGTAATATGCGTTCAAAAATTTTGCTGACGACACTAGTTAGGCTTACTGGTCTGTAATTTCCGACCTCTGAACGGTTACCGTAGGTTTGATCGATACTTTCGGGCAGTATTTTGAGTCTGGTACAGATCCGAACCAGTTCGAATCACCTGTTCGAGGTCGACTTTGTTCGATTTCAGCAAACTGCTGGGGCGTGCTACCACACGTACGCCATGAGTTTCAACGAGGGCTAAATAAACCGAGAAGTCTACGTATGCATCAAAAAAGGCCAACCGCTACTCCCCAGCCGCGGTGTCCGGACAAAGGCGCATGGACAGGCAACATACCAGTCATTCGGCAACTTCGATCGCAGCGCCGAGTGATTTTTCTGGGTGACTAGAGCAGACGCTACACGTAGTCACTCGGTGGACGTCATTTCCGCCCAAATGGAGCCCTGTCTCCGACGTCTGAACGAAGAGATCGGGAAGATATTACCTTAGCCAATGCAGGGTGCCAGCTCACTCACACCATGCAACTATATACGGAGTAGGCTTGACAAGGACACATCCATCAGAAATGTATGCAATTTCCGTACCAAACGCATGGTCCGAAGTAGCTCTGCATCATACCTGTTCGAACTTGCTAGCAAATTCTCTGATTCGGGGCAAGCCCGCTGTGTTCCGGACAGCGAAAACCGTGTTTCCCAATTCTTCGTCGTGAACTCCGAACAGTGAATTATTTACCAGAATTATGTACCCCGAAGTGATGAGGATAGACGCCACTTACTGAGGCTGTTCGTACAGGTAATCCCTGTTCGTCCTTGTTGACGTATGCAGGATCGGACTGCCGATCTGCTTTGGATGGCTGGCGAACGAAACGACCGAAGTTATCGCCCAGTCCATCCGAATCTTCATCCAGTATACTGGGCATATAAACATTAGGACAAGGTTCATGAACGACAGCGCCGCCACACAAGCGGCGATTACTCAAGAACTGCCGCTAGTACGGTAATTATTGTGTTGAGTGCACCTTCTGAGAACATAAAGCAACGTGTAATTCTCACTGTATTCACTTTAGTCGTTTTACTAGCGACCACATCCCAGTGCCCCCCAACACTTTCACAATGCTGTGCGCATCAGAAGTGCAGCAATGTTCTCAACCTCACTGCACAGAATCCAGCAAATCGACCCGGCGCTTTTCAACTGCTTGCAACAGCGGCTGGTCCCGCGTGTCAGCAAATTGTGTAACAGCCGCTTTGCGATATCCAATATTTGGAACCAGAGACAACTTCGTGGAGGCTACAAATCGTTCCATCGAACGGCACGATTTAGACGGTTGCATTCGCCTGCGGACAGTTGCTGAATGAGTCGGTAGTGGTTTCCAGCACATCATGAACAACAGGCAGGCTAAGCTGGCAACATTAAGGTCGTTTGATCTAGTGTGGTATTATAAGGGTCGGCCCCCATCTGCGACAACGAGTATGCGTTCACGTCTCATGGTTTTGATTCTGGCAACGCCTGCTGTGCGCAAACAGAAGTGCGTGCTGCCGGTGTAAGTCTTTAAGGAAGACCTAAGCGTATGGTTATCGCTCAACTTGTCCTTTTCAGTTCATCACGAAAAGCCAGCCAACAAATGACTCTCCTTACTGGGCATGGTGATACGAACGTTTTCTCTAACTGGCAAGAAGGTTCTGCCAACTCTTCTTGGAGTTTTTGTCCGAGTACTGACGAATACGCTAACTCAGCTGTTTATTCTGACTTTGGGTAAAACATAACTACTACAAAGAGTACAGCGAGGTGCGACAAAAGTCGTAACAGGTCTTCGGAGTGGTGCGCACAAGTTCATGTTTGAACTCCTTGATTTTCACCCTCTAGAATACCGAAGACTCCAAAGATAACTCATCTTTGCTTTTTTCTTTCTTCCGAAGGCTGATAAAGAAGCTCGGTGCTCTCGCAGGCCCAATCAACATCATCATCATCATAGCAGCCATGAGCCTGACCAGGAGGTACTTTGGCTCGGGCCGCTGCTCACCTCAACAGTGACGTGAAATATCCTAGAAGAAAACGTTACTAAGACGGTTGAAGGTTAACAAAAGAAGACTGAGTGAATAAAAACTAGGAATGGTATGGATGCAGATACGCCATTGACTGCGACACGCCGTCATCCCGGATAGCGTCTCTACCCAGCAGTTTGAGTGATCACGAAGACCCCATCCAGGCAGGCGACATCCACCGACTTTGCTCAGTGGGGTAGTCAGGGTCTTCATATTTCGTGACCACGTTGTTGCTTAACCATCATGTGGCTTCACCCAACTGTGGGTGGTCTCAGTATATAATGCCCGGTACGGCAAACGATCAACTGGCATACGGAATACGTGACCCAATCATCGCAGGCATTGCAACGTGAGTAGTTGACCAATTGATCGCGCATCCCGAGCGTTCCGGAATACGCGCAGGTGAACGGCCGTGTTGCTCATTCGATCAGTCCACCTCAAGTGGACTAATTGGCGGAGAAGAACGATGGTCAAACACAGCAAGCCTGTTAACATCTTCCTTGCGAACAGGCCACGTTTCCGAACCATAGAGCAATACAGAACGTACACAAACATTATATACCCTTCCTTTCAGCGACAACCGAATGTCTTTTCGACGCGACTCGTGCCTTTGCTATCCTCGCTGACATCTCATCAGCAATATTACAGGATGACGAGATAGTGCTACCCGAGCATGTGAAACTGTCAACAATCTCAAGCGGATTACCTGCAATGAAAAAAGTAGGAGTGGAAATGCCCCAATCTTCAAGTAGCACTTTGCACTATGAAAGTGCAAAGCACATTCCATACAAACCAGCCCGGTCACTCATCTTGTCCAGCATGGTCTGCATGTCTTCGGCAGAGGAACTAATTAAGACATTGTCGTCCGCGTACTCCAGATCGGTCAATCTAGCGCCAGGAAGAAACTCAACACCAAGTTCACTGGACTGCTCAAGGGAACCTTCCAGAACGTCGTCCATGACAAAATTGAACAAGAAGAGGGCAATCGGACACCCCTGACGAACACCACTAGAAGTGATGAACGCCCGAGACAGTTGTCCATAAACTCTCGCCCTGCTTACGGACGGGGCATACAGTGATCTCAACAGATTCACATATTTCTCTGATACTCCCTTGCGGAGAAGACAGCCCCAGAGAGCGTTACGAGCAACTGAATCGAAAGCAGCCTCCGGATCCAAAAAGACCAAAGCCGTCTGTAACAGTGCCGATGTTCCAAGATCCGTCGTAAGGTGAAAATGTGATGAACGCACCCCCGGCCGGATCCGAATCCTGCCTGTTGTTCGCGTATCTGACTTTATCTGGGCTTAGTGAGACGACGTAAAATGAGGCCAGTGAGTTACTTGGACGCAACGGACACTAGACTGAAGCCTCTGTGATTGTCACATAGGCTTCCGGATCACTTTCTGAAAATAGGAATTACTAATCACGAAGTACCTCTTCAGTTTCCCAAATCGTCTAGAGGATTTTTGTCAGTTCTGATATCAACCTCTCGCCACCGTCCTTTAAAAGATAAGGAGGGAGGAGGTCTGGACCAGGAGGCTTGTTACACTTCAATAATTTGAGCGCCAGTTCCACTTCTGCTTCTGACGGAAGGTCGTCTGGAACGTGATAACTGACCACTCGGGTCCTGTCGTCCACATGGTATGGTTGAGGCCAACTGAACCGTCCCTCAAAACATTCAGCCCATATGTCAAGTCGACGTGATTGATTAACTGGTGGTAAGTGAACCATCTTTTTTACATATGGTCTCACTTACCTCGACTCGACGACCAGTACAACCACGAATCAGGGAGGAAGGCCTTATGCTATTTCCAGATAAAAGAGCTCTTTCCATCTCTTTCGACCGTTCGGCCAAGTGCTGCCCACGGTCTTTGCGCAAGCTTTTACTCAGCTTGCGTTCAACTTCTCGACGGTCGTCATCATAATCCGAACCAGGTGGGATCGAGCGACGTTTGTTCATATGGTTTATCGGCATGACAGAAATACACTTCTGTCACAAATGAACAGCTCCTTGGGAACATAAGTAAGGTGTGGTCAAAACCAGCAGGCGCGTACAGGTTGAATCTGAATTTTGTAACAGAGTGTGCTGCTGTGTCGTTGACGCCGTTTTAGTTTTAGTTTGTGCGTGCACGGCTTACTGGGTTTTTGGCTCATACTTGTTTGTGTTTCTTTTTACAGGACTGTTGTTGAAACCCCTGGTTCGAAAGAACGCTGTGCCCCGATGTCTCCACGTTGCCCTAAAGTTGGTTCACAGGTGTGACGGACAACCAGAGTAGAAACGGCCGGCTTGTATGTTACACTTACCCCTTCACAGCATGCTTGCATAGCTGCTGCGATTTATTCCCAATGTTCGTTAGGATATCTCATCTGACTCGAACTGGGTAACTTGTTTACCAGTGCGTCTTTACACTCTGCTGGACGGAATGCCAGTTAAGTGTGTTGGATTTATGAGCGTACGCCTTCTGGGCAAATGATAAAACATCACGGTCACGCACAACAGCGTTGTCCGAGTCCAGGTAGTTGTTCCAAAAGGTACGACAGTCCTTAACAGAATGGCGCCACTTGTAATTGATTGCTATATGATCGAGCTGTGTCCACGGCTGAGAAGTACACGTAGGTTTCCATGTAACACAGTGCCTCTTTCTGTGTTGGAAGGCGATGCTCCAAATATAGAGACCGTGAGATGCGCACGGCTGCATCAGTCCTTTACCATTGTCAATGCCTTGTTTCCCGACACCTAACATACCTTACAGCGTCTTCTTCTCTGGAGAAAGATGACTAAACTGAGCATTCATATCGCCCGCTGGTGTGATGGTGTCTGGGTGTTTAGTTTGCTTCAGAAGATCAACGAGGGCGCTGTAGAACGCATCTTTGGTAGCATCCGAACAGCTGTCCGTTGGAGCATGCGCCGATGTATTGATTCGCGTCGGAATACTTTAACTGATGCATTGGGTCTGAAAACGCACAAACAATTGTTCACTGGAATCGACTCAACAGAGGTTGCTCTGCTCTGGAACTCAGTGTGATTCCCACTCCAGCTTCACCACGAGATTCAGCTTCGGTGTCACTACAGATCCTGAGCGAAAAGCGCTTGGATCGACAGTTATCTAGAGGTGAGCTCAAGCAGACTCGCGTCTCCAACATGCAGCACACATCAAGTTCCAGACTTGACAGCGTATTTGCCAGAGCAAATTGCTGACTAAGTTTTCGGAGAGTGCGGACGTGGAAGATGCCTTGTAAATCCAGGGCGCAAAAAATAAGATACTGGGGTATTTTCCAAACCGTCCCGTTAATCTTTGGTAGAAGGTAGTCGTCGAGTTCATTGTATGGATTAGTAGTCTGATGTATTACCATCAGTTTTCTGTGTTGTTCATTTGCAAATATAAATACCTAAACACGCCAGGGAAAAAGCGACTGCTCAATAATACGGTCTCTCCAAAGTGTCTTGATTTCTGATCGAGAGAACTTTTCGTCGCATTCCGAGTGACGTCGCGATTTGGTTACTGTTGGTTTGCAACTGGGCACTAAATTTCTAAACATTGTGGGAAGTTCGATGTGGGCTGCAAGCGAACTACATAAGGCGAACGATAGTTTCTCGCCAATGAAAATAATTTCAGCTTTTTTGTGAAGTTTGAGAAAGTCATAGTCAAAGAGTACATCTTCGCGTAGGTTAGACAGTACAGAGAGCTTGATTCGATCATAATGGCGATTTTTGTAAAATATTTTAAACACAGCAATGGCCGCGTTTGTGGCTAATTAATCTAGTCGAAACCATCGTTATTGTATCGCACGACTTTTCAATTCTAGATTGAGCTTGAAATGTGGCTATCAGAACTATCGATATCTGTTACAGTTCGCGAATGTACTTCGTGTACCGATCGTTCAGCAGTAGCGTTCGAGAGATAGAATGGAGCCGCCGCGATCGTCATAGAGGATGTAATGTTTCTAGTTGGTATGTTCAACCGACACACCTTTTGGTATTGACCTCTTTCACCACACCACCACATCCTTTGCCCAAAGCGTCTCTCGTAAAACACTCAGCACATGAATGTCGATCATGACCACAAAAATGGCATTTTATACTGGCAGCCGTCAACACTTTTCCCCCGAGTGGTTGAGAAAGAGACTGGGACTCATAAAGTGCTTTGGAATTTGAAGCTGGAGCGGAGCAAGAGAAAGGTGCTGACTGTAACGAATGGGACTGTTAATAGGCCATTTCGAAGGATCGAACCTGTTGAAAACATTGTGTAGATTAAGTGACCTGTTCTTCAGGAACCGTTAGACCGAATTCAGCTAATGAGCGTGTTCCGAATAGCGTCGTTTTGGCTTTGTTCGGCAGTGACGGATGTAAAATTGCAATCTTTGGTCAATGACCTTAACGAAACTGATCACATTTCTGCCTAGTTTCTTGTTGGCATGTTGCCAGAAGATGAGCGAAAACTTCCTTCGAGGGTTTCATGTATATCTTAAGTGATAAAATGGCTTTTTCCAAAGCCGTACATTTTATAATGTATTCATGTACAGACTGGGAAACATAGTTGATGAAATTGTCGGGTTTCTTGGGTTCAAGAGTTTCCACAGCGGCGAGGAAGTTAGTGAATGTATGTACTTGATGAAACATTCCTCAGGGGATCGTTTGTTTCGTGGTTGGTAACAAAGTTACATTCTTATCAAGGTGTTTGTGTCTCGCGTACAAACGACGGAGTTGTATGTGTGGAAAGCAGCATCCGCCAAACGGTTTCTTTATGACTTTCACTGCTTCGCCTCTTTGATTGCACTTACTTCGAAGCCAATTCAGCCGAACAACAGCATCATGCATGCCCCTGATTTCGACTAGCCTCTGTGGCTTTTGAGTCACGGAGGTCCAACCTAGAAGGTGAATCTGACCCACTTTGGCTAGACTCCTAGTTGCTGCTTCAATTCTTCATACTATCTCCTTTCTCCAGCACGAACCTACGCCAGTCGCATATGACAGGTAACCGATCAGTTGATGTCGTTATCATCTGTTATCATCTGTCACTACCAATTGTTAACCTCATCGTTACCTATCCGCTGAAGCCATCCGGTACATGAGATTATGCAAAAGCATTGACAGTAATATCGGGAAACGGTTTGGGTCCTCTTTCCTGAGCGGCTACTTCACAACCGTAGTGCAACACTAATCTAATAGTTGGCGTATAACTACGACCCCTAAGCTTCAACGAGTTCTCATCAATCCGTATTGGCGGCCACAGCCATAACATTGGAGGCAGAATCCCTATTTTATCTCTTGTACGTCCGCCGCTGCTGGTGCGAATTCCTAAGTGGACGAACCGATCACCTGTTTTCATAACTGTTATCTAACTTTGGATCTGTTTAGCCATGGCAATCTTACGGATTTACTTTGCATTTTGTGTTTGCAATTTGCTCACAGAAACATTTGAGGGAAGGCGTTACTCTGTATATTTTCGGATGCGACACCTGCACGTTATGTACGTTTACTCAACTCTTGCTTGCTTTCTTTAGGTCATTTTTCATTGTTTCTTTCGAGTTGCCGGATAACGTGCAGTTGCTCTCAATGGCGCTCGATTTCGGACTAGACCTCGATGAACTCACTTCGGCTTTCGATGCAAAGGACACATCTGTTGCAGGAAGCATTGAACACGTGAATAAAACTATGAATGTGTCCGAGTTCGCGGAGAAAAAGAGAAAGTAAATTTTCAAACATGTTGAGTCGTTTACTAGCATATACTTTTTCCTAACGCGATTACTTAAAGACGTTCTCCTATCATTTTCCACCACATTCATTAACGTCAAACTTTTGCGTTTTTTATATCGTTGTGCCCACACAATCATGTCAGTTGTCCTTGTTTTTGATTTGCATATACTGATCGTCAAAAGTTTCACTCACAGCGCGAACTTGGAACACTTTAATGTCGTCAATAGAACCCCTGTTGAAGTGACTAAATTTTGTATCGAGCAAACCGGTTCCAGTTGGTTCCTGCTCAAAGAAAATTATGTGAATTATTTGGCTCATTTAGCACTTAGCTTTTTTCTGTTTATAAGTTTTTACCTTATTGTTCGTTTTCTGGCTTTTCGTTGAATAGATTCATGCTTCTCTTGTGATTTGCCCTTTATTGTCAGTAGCATCATCATCATCATAACAGCCATGAGCCTGACCAAAAGGTACTGTGGCTCGGGCCGCCGCTCACCTCAACAGTGACGTGGAATATCCTAGAAGACGTTACTAAGAAGGGTGAAAATTATTGAGAAAAGGCTAAGACGAAGAAGCGGAAATGGAATGGATACAGGTACACCATTGACTGCGACACATCGCCATCTCGGATAGCGTCTCTAACCAGCGTTTTGAGTGATCACGAGGACCCCATCCAGGCAGGCGACACCTACCCACGTTGCTCAGTGGAGCTGCCTCGAAAAACTGAACTAGTATGATGGGCTGTTAGGTGTCAATTGACTGAATAAGTAGAGACATGCTAGAAGACTAACACTTTCCAACGATCTCAGTAAACGTTACAAATTTGAAAGTGAATTACTTCATCGAGGTTGTCCTGAATAAGGAGCCTGTAAAGGTTCACAGCTTTGTAAAGTACACAACACTGCATTCCTTTTGGACACGACTATATTAAAAGTTGAAATTCCAGAGAAATTGTATTCTTAATCTGTCGCGAAATAATTCGAAAGTTCGCAATGAGGCTATCTTTGGCATCGCTTAATATTTTTACTCGCAGATCTAATCCGTTTACAGGGTTTCAAAGAAATGAGCTATAGTGGAAATAGGAAACCCCTGAGTGCCAGTTATTTTTAGTCTGTTAGCAGCATTCGACCAGGTTTTGCAACTGCAGAATAGCACATCTCTCACAATCGCCTTATATATGCGACTTCTAAGTTTCAGAAGCAGCCATAAAACAATACAGCCCTTACTGTAGCCTTATTATACGCAACCCTTAATCCTCAAAGGAATGCCTCTCTGTTGCCAGAGATGTCTTAGATTGGCGAATATCGCCGTAGCCTTAAAGGTACGAGCTTATACCTTATTCCCTATACTTCCACTACTGCTGATACAACTTTCTAAGTACACAAACTGGTCGACAGCTTCTGTAACTTAATTATCCAATAGTGAATAAAAGTACTCACCAGAGTATTGCGGAATAACTTTGCGCTTTGAGACCGCAAAGCGCATTGTGAAGAATTTGGTAGAACGCGGAGTTGCGCCTAACATTGTCCGCGCCACTTAAGAGTTGTTAAAAATCATTTAGCCGTCAACATAGTCAAGACTTGTCGGTTTTACACCAAGTGGGAGTAGATATCAGCATTTCGTGAATGCTGCAGTCAATCCTGTATTATTACATCTGTAGAAAACTTCACTGTGGGTGCCTACGTCTAAGTCGGACCTAGGAACTCTCATTTAGCAGAAAAACGCGATAACTACTGTTTTGTCTGCTCAAAATCAAGTACACTGTAGGAAAGGTGATTGTATTACTGGAAATATCGACCTGTAGGCATACTGTTTTAAGGAGCCTCAAATAAATAGTCAAGCATGTTTTGTTTCTCTGTGTTTATCAGTAGAAGAGACTTCATATGACAGTTGCACTAGCAGTTTCAAATACCGAAGTTAGGGAACGAAGTTTGGTATCTTCTGCGCATTCATATTCACGAGAGACCATTTCTGGAGTGCGTCACTCAGATATCTGTTATCATTTGAGGGGGTCTGGTTCGGTATAGTTTCATAAAAAAGGTGCTGCTGACTCACCCCCAACCATTGCTTCTTGGTTGGGTGTAGATGAGAGCGGTATGTGAGGATTCTTCGCTAACAGATCTATTTCGTTCAGCGATCTGTCCGTTGATTAGTGTATTGATATGAGTTTTTCCCAACAAATCTGCCATGCTGTTTCTTTTCGAAGTAGGACCGCACTCATTTAAGCTTTAAACAGCGTTTCCTATCCTGTTCTGGGAGTTTATTTATTCAGTGTAGGTACTTAATGCATAAGGGTTGTAACCCGTGAAGTGTTCCTTGGACGTGAATGATTCTCGTGTTTTTCTCCTGCGGATGAAACACTGGATAACTGTGAAAACGGGACAGTTATTCACGGAAAGACCGTGATACTTTCCAGCACTCGTGGAATACGTGAGAACAGCTTAACTAGTTTGGTTGTGCTGTAACCTCATGGACAGAATCTTAGGCATTTCATCTCGCCACTTTTGGACAGCTCTTAAAAATGGCTTATTTTTTCTGTAATATTTTTGTGAGGCTCATCTTCTACCCTACTCCACACGGCCGTTTTCGCTCCTGTTTGGTCTAATCGTGTAGTGAAGTTCTGGGCGAGGTTCGTACTAGCAACCCTTCATGTTTATTGGCCGAAGCTGTTATCCGCTTGTTCACTGGTCTTGTGGAAATGGTTGTAACAGGTTTAATCTAAGTGATATACTGATGGGTAGTAGGGGATTTTGATTTTCATATAGATTGAAAATCACCCACAATTGATCGCAGCTGTCGCATTCCCATAGACTTTCCAGTCGGCCCCTTTCGAAACCAAGCAATTACGCATCAGTAATCAGATACCGCTCAAGAAGTC